>OZ007577.1:51071382-51086382 GCA_963931925.1 Onchidella celtica | reverse complement strand
ATTTTGTCGCTGGTGTTATTGCTATTTCTGTGTTCTTGTCTCACCTCCGTCAGACTGGAGTTTCTCACGTCCACATGTCTCAAGCGTTCATTGTCCCAATCACATTTCACACTTCCTGCTCAGGACACATTCCTATTGTCATCCTCAGCACTTCTTTATACTTCTCAAATTCTGAACCAAAAAAAAAAAAAAAATGATATTAAGGCAGTCATTGTAATACCACATAAGGCGACCCCAGTTTTTGTCTGTTCAACCTCCATTATCTGAGAAACTGGAGATCTTTTAGTATGTAGAAGAAGAAGTATAACAAATGCACACTTTGACACTCGTTTGAAATGCCTGGTGGCACTTATCAAACTGTGTCACAGTTCCGATTTATTCTGACTACTTATCATAATACTAAAGCCGCAAAAGTTTAGGGTCGAATTATTCTCAGTTGTGTCAAAAGTTTAGCTGGACCGTTATAACAAAATATATTTTATCACTCCTACGAAAATCTTGAAGGTATCTGGCCCCTCGGGGCAGATTTTAAAATGTTAAATAGTGGCTCTTAACATTCTGTAACGTTTAATTATACAACTTTACCAGCAATCGTTTTTCGAAACCGACTTAATGTACGGAATGGGGCAAAACCATAGCGATTTCATATTGCCCTTTTTTTCACTGGACATTTATTGATACTATAAAGTTTATCATTTTCTATGGCCAGTGTCCTGGTGACACTGAACCACATCCCCACTGACACTGAAGCACATCCCACTGACACTGAACCACATCTAGCTGACACTGAACCACATCCCCACTGACACTGAACCACATCCCCACTGACACTGAACCACATCCTAACTGACACTGAACCACATCCTAACTGACACTGAACCACATCCCAACTGACACTGAACCACATCCTAACTGACACTGAACCACATCCTAACTGACACTGAACCACATCCTAACTGACACTGAACCACATCCCAACTGACACTGAACCACATCCTAACTGACACTGAACCACATCCTAACTGACACTGAACCACATCCTAACTGACACTGAACCACATCCTAACTGACACTGAACCATATCTTAACTGACACTGAACCACATCCTAACTGACACTGAACCACATCCCCACTGACACTGAACCACATCCCCACTGACAATGGACCACATGCCCACTGATACTGAACCACATCCCCACTGACACTGAACCACATCCCCACTGACACTGAACCACACCCTAACTGACACTGAACCACATCCCCACTGACACTGAACCACATCCCAACTGACACTGAACCACATCCTAACTGACACTGAACCACATCCCCACTGACACTGAACCACATCCCCACTGACACTACCGGCTGTTTGTGATTTCCCCAGGTCCGTGAGTCCCTGGCAGCTGAGACAGGTCTGAGTGTACGGGTGGTCCAGGTCTGGTTCCAGAACCAAAGGGCAAAGGTCAGTCCAGAGTTCATGCCCACCTCCAGTGATACACCAGTTACTTCTTATAAAATATAACTATTTCTCAGTAAAGCTGAAAGATCCAGCCAAATTGTTCTGTTACATAATAACTCCTAGGAAAGTCACCATAGCTGAAGTGAAGAGCACGAACAGAAAGGCATCCATGTGACGCGGTTTAAAGATCGAGTCGTACTCATTTCTCATGTGTTATACCATTACTCTTTAAATAATTATCAATTTCTCTTGAATTAGTGAAAGAGTCAACGAAATTATTCTGGTAAAGAGAGTAATAGCAAAATCTGTCATAGCCTCACGGGTTTTGGGGGGGGGGGGGGGAAGCCTGAAACATATAATGATTACTCCCTTGTACAATTCATTGTCGAATGGCAGCCAGTTAAATACAAATTATTTTTAATTATGACTATGAAATATTGAAGTAAGAATACGAAAGGCTTGCTTTGAAACTCCAAGTATGTAAACATTAGAGAAACTGTTTCAAAGTAACCAATACTTCTGGCGCTTTTGAGAGTTGTTGGCACTAGGATCACAAATTGCAACATACGCAGAAGGTTGACGAAAAAATAGCAACAAAACAATATGAACAGAAAGACATCACTGTCCAAAATGAAAAGACAACAAAAAAAAAAAAACACGTAGATGTTAACAAAATACAAATATAATCTTGAGATTCTAGCAAAGCATCAACAAATCTGTTGTGGCACAGAAATTCTCCTACATTTGTCTATCTCCACCCTTGTAAAAACTCCAGGTGAAGAAAATTGCCCGGAAACAAAATCTGGAGACCAACAACAACAACAGCAGCAGCAACAACAACAACAAAGACAACAGCGACAGCAACAGCAGTAAAAAATCCTCAAAGTCACAGAAGAAGAAGAAAGAGGAAGAGAGCGATTCCTCTGACTGCGGGGCAGATCATCACAGCAGCGATGAGCCTCTGTCAGCTGAGGCCACGTCTTGTAAGTATCTTTTTGTTTCTTTCTGCAAATTGGCCAATTTGTTTGTGTCTCTTGACCTCAAAAAAAAAACTTATGTTGCTGCGATATTTTGAATTTTATTTTGTGGCCTTTCCTCGTAAATTCCACGACCGTTTATTAATTTTCTGCCAATAGTTCGAATTTTTCTTTGAATTTGTTACAAGTACATACGTCTCCCCTAAGTTTTTCGCGCTAGGGGTGCGGTATTTTAAAGCCTTTTGTGACTCCAGAGCTAGAGAGCTTCCCATGATATATTCCTAACAACAGCCTTAGTTTTCTTTGTAGATTTTTTTGTTGGTTTTTCTCCTGTTCTTTCGTTGAAAGGGTAGGGTGCAGGGTTAGGGATTCGATCAGATTTAGCGTTAAGGATCAGGATAGGGTCAGGAATAGTACGTATACGTAGGCGCCTCTAGAGCAAATCACTTGGGGTGCTTACGTACTAGCAACAACCGCCTTCTTCTTTTTGGATAACACACAGATCCTTGCAGGTGCGCACGTTCAGTCCCTTTGCCAGTGCGCTTGTTCAGCCTCCGTGCACTGCAGGGCGAGGATGCCCCACAGCTTGGGTAACATACACTTGAAACAAACCAGTAGGTCTAGAAATAACTGTTCGATTTGATAGTATAAATGCTGAGTTGGTCGACAGTTTAATAATCACTGTAAGGTTGCAAATAACACTGTCACTATAGCAGCCATGAACCTCTGGCTTTGTCAGCTGGGGCTATGTCTTGTAAATGCGCTTTTTCTTCTGCAATCTGGTCGGCCAGGACTGGACATAAATAATCTGAGAGTCTAATTGCCAAACTAATCTATAGCGTAACCATTAGACTGGGTTGAAGATTACTACAACAGTGACAAAGCTTAGTAAATTTCACTACATCACGTATTCTTTTTTTTTTTTCTTTCTGCGAACTGGTCAGTCAGGACTGTAGATAACTGTTAGACTTTACAGGTCAATGTTCCAGTTGGACAACAGTGTAACGATAATTGGTTTATAAGAAAAGTGACCACCGGAGCGATAAAACTGGGCCAGTGTAATTATGAAATGTTGTCAGCTGGTCAATTAGCACCGGATATAATTAATTGTTTGACCACTTGATTGTCCTAGTGGTCAAATGTTTAATAATTTAAACTATGAAAAAATTGGTCACCCCATGCAGCGGTGACCTCGGTCAGCTGGGGCTGCGTCCTGTAGACTGGACTGTCACTTGGGAGTGGACAGAATTATTTGATACGTAGCCCAGTTTTTTAGCTGGTCAAATGTTTAATCATGGGTTATAAAAATGACGGGTACCCTTTCACCTATCACCTTTCACCTAGGCATTGTTCATCCACTGCAGGATGGAGTCCTGCGACAGTGATTTCTAGTTCTTTCTGTCGGATGTTTTTCCTCATCCATGATGTTCCCCCCCCCCCCTGCCCTCTTCTTCTTGGTTGTCCTCTTGTTCTGCGTCCTGTCCTTGGTTGTCATACAGGGCAGCGTTCTGTTCATCCATCCAATACCGTCCATCCTTCCCACATTCCAGCCCAAGTCCACTTTGGCTGCAGCATGAATTTTACTGTATCAGCTGCATGTGACGGTGCACTGCCTTTGTTTGACTCGAAGCTCTGGCGAATCTGAATGTGCTCTCGCTAACAACATTTTCAGTCTTCTGATTCATGCTACTATGACCCCAATAGTTAGACACCCGACTTGTATGCAAGAGACCTGGATTCGAATCCCGCGAAAGGCAGGGTCCAACCTGTAATGTATTTGGTCAGTTCAGTTTAATCATGAGTTTTAGTTAAACCCGAGTTAGTTTCGGTCTCTGCATGTCGGGAGGTAAAAAAATAGGTAATGTTTTCACTCTGTATTTTCTTCTTTCTCCGTCCTCAGATCTATCTGCTGGTTCTGACAATCAATACAGTAACAGTCTCAGGCCATACGACTTGTCTACACATTCTGGTAGGTTCCTTTTTTTTTTTTTATCATTATCATCTTTGTTACCATTATCATGACCATCACCATCATCATCATTAATACCACTACCACACTGCCATCATCATCATCATCACCAGTGTCATTTTCACAGCATTTCACAAGATAAAACCTGTCTTCTGGTGTTAGACTGACTTTTTAATGTAATGTCTGAAACAAGTGACAGAAAGTTTCAGGGACAAAGTATGAATACACACACACACACACACACACACACATACAAAAACAAATAAAAAAAACCTGCACCAAGAAATTTGAAACAGGCTAATATTTCGAACGACACACTGATTCCTCTTCCCCTTCCTCTTCACAAATCAATATCATAACTATCAATATCATCATCATCATCATCATCATCAAACCATCACTACCGCCACATTCATTATCTGCTAACGATCATCCTCACAGAGACGTTCCGCTCTCCGCATAAACACCCCCCCCCCCCCCGAGTCCAACTGTAACACAATCTATAAATACATTTTAAAAAAGTAAACTCACAGACATCGATCTAACTTATCAGTATATTGAACAAACCACAGATTATCACTTCATTTCACTAAAAAAAAATGTGGAAAAAAAAAAAATCAAACAAACTGCTAGGAAAGCAACACGATAGGAGATTTGCAGATGAAGAAAACCCCTACCAAACAATTAAAAGTGTTCTGGTCCATGACGTTCTTACGCTTTATGGGCGGCCAGTCACACACTTGTCATGAATTTGAGTTTGACCTTAACGGCCACTTATCACTTTTTGAGATTTTTTTCTTTGGTACTTCATTTAGGTTTAAAATTTAGACCTTCATCAATTTAATTACACAAACAGAATTAAATAGTTCCGTATAAATTTGTCACGAGTTTGTGTTTTGCTGCATGTCTGATATAAGAAATTGTAGGATCTAATACGTACTTATTTATTTGTTTTCATCTCTCCCTTTCTCTCTCTCCATCATCAGGACATATGTATGGAGCACAAGACATGAGCGATTCCATGTACCCCGACACCCCCATTGGAATGGACGATGGAATGGACCACTTCGAGCACGTGCTCATGTCAGAGGGCGGGGGTCATCACCACCCGGGGGTCATGTCCGGAGTGCCAGGGGTAGTTAACCCCATCGACAAACTCTACTCAATGCAGAGTTCGTACTTCAGCGCTGAGTAACCTCCCCCTTTCTTCCCGGAATGAGATGTCTGTGCTGTCTGAATGAGCCAAAAGCGTGCTAGGAAAGTTCGTGTGATGTTACAGTAATGTCAAAGACTGATAGACATAATGATGTGCAATGTGCTGTAAGGCGAGTGCTTACAAAAATTAATGAAATAATTATTACATGTGTTATTATGTGATCATTATTGTATCAAGTTTGGCCGTTATTGAGTTTACATGGTGAAGGTTGTTAGGGGGGCGTAGTGTGATTGCAAAGCCAAGTAGAGAAAATAACTGAGTTGTGTTCACTGTTCAGCTATAGCTTTCTATATAAAATACTACGTTCCCCTAACAAGACGTGGTAAGCTGTAGGGAACGGGATTGAACGACTGTATTTAAATTTACCGATGACGTCATGGAACATTCGAACTGTTCAACGCGGTGGTTAAGCACAGTTGTTCTGGACTTTGTACGGGCGATTCGAGGCACAAAGATCAACTGCATTTGAAAAGTGTGTACAAAGTCCATAACTGTGCTTAACCGCCGCGCTGAACAGTTCGAATGTCCCATGACGTAAATCTAAATATAGTAACTGTGTTATTCAATCCCGTTCCCTATAGCTGGACGGTGAAGACAACTAAATATTTCTTTTCCGGCTTTGTGACCAGTCTACGGTCCCCCTACACCAGCTGTAAAGTCTTGTCTTGGTTTCTGACCTTTGAGTAGACCGTAGAGTTAGCCCAGCGTCTGCATCTCAGAGATCTGGGCTATGACAAACTAATAGAATTTCTTCAGGCAAAAATAAGAGTATAAAAAATTAAACATGTACCCAGCCAGCAACCTTATGGAAATCCGACGTCAAGTGTCACAGACTTGTCGTCGTTCCTATGTAGATCGTCTGGTTACAAAATCGCGTCGACGCTGGTTTGATTTACGGAACCGCCCTCACGGCAATCCTACTAATTTTACAGTAATCCACGTTCAGCTGACGTAGTAATGCTGGCTGGGTACAGAAATGCGGAAGGACTGTGTTTCAAGAACACGCAAACGATTGGTTTCCGCAGCGTAATAAACTTGTTTGCAATATTTTGACACATTTGAGAAAGATGTGTCAAGAAAAAAATACATTATACTTGAAGAATGTTTCTTCTTTTGCTCATGAAAACGAACCACAGTTCTATGTTTCATGTTTGACATTGGGAGCATGCCCTCACTGCTCTATGTCAATGGCATAATGTCAGACTTATGCCAAAAGGCAACTTACAGTTCATTGCATCCCTGAGCATGACGGTTATCAGATAATTTTACTATGAAAAAAACATAGTGGCGGGAATAATTCATTGTGGTGGAATTTTGGCTAATTTTTTATTTTTTTTTTGCTCGACGCTACAGCCTAAATGACAGTTTCAAAAATTATAAAGTTAATTTTCTTAAGTGTCAACTAATCCAGCCCAATCGCATTTGTATCGACCGATTGTGTTGATTCAAATTTCAGTTATCTTTAAATAAAACGTCGTAAAAATGTAAAATGCAATGATCTTTGTTTTGGCTCCCTATGGCAAGCCCACCGCACCAGAAACGATATTCATAGGCGTTCAATTCCGTGCGCGCAATTTCCCTATCAGAAATGAGTGAGTAGTTCTCTGGTGCGCAGGAAATCTGTAGTAAGCCTGTAGAATATGGGAAGCTTTGTAGACCAAAAAAATAGAGAGACAGAATGGTGGGTTCATAGGTTTATCCTGGATAATGCCGGGTACCTTATCTAGTATTATGAAAAAAGAACTGCGCCAATAGAAAAATGTTCTAATCCAATAAAATCATAGTGGCATAAGTCACCAAACGACATGAAAAGAAACAGGTTTTTTTCAACATCTCAAAAATGTGAAAAAATGACTTATGCCATTATAGTAGAGGAGTGACGAAATGTCATCTGATTAAATACACAAATTTCTCTGTGGTTATATTCATGGTGCGAGAATGTGTTGCGTTTTTATGTGTCATATTAGCGGTGAGCCAATGCCGGAGAGAGAGAGAGAGAGAGAGAGAGAGAGAGAGAGAGAGAGAGAGAGAGAGAGAGAGAGAGAGAGAGAGAGAGAGAGAGAGAGAGAGAGAGAGAGAGAGAGAGAGAGAGAGAGAGAATATGTCAATATTGTACAAAATATTTAGTTCCACAATTTATTTATTCCACTCTCACGACGATATGGGTAACAGCTCATGACAATGATCACGACAAAAAGAGCATAACTATCATGTACATACGAATGCAGATACAATGTTTTGTCATTATGTTGTAAATGTTTCTAATAACATGCCGTGGTTATGATTTCAGTTACTGTATGGTATAATTTTGTTATGCACACAACACAGTGGCGGCCATTTTGAAAACGCTTTATGACGTAATGTCTCATGTCGGATACGGTATTTTTGTTTGTTTATCATTCATAGCAAACGGTTTTGATGTTTTGTAAAACTTAAACCCCCATTGTTCCGGATCCGGTTTGGCTGCGGCCCGACTGCGCCTTCCAAATTCGGTTGTGTCTAGCAACAAAAAAAAGGGGTGGGGGGGGGGGATATTACAAAACCGCGAGGATATCCACCCGGCTTTGGGTTTTTCCCTCTACTGCTCGTTAAAGAACACAATATGACCCTTTAGTGGTCTCCTCCACAGATATGGCGTGACGGCTGTGCCTGCATTTGTTCCAAAGGCTGCATGGAAGATTCCGAAAAAACGCATGCAAGCCGGACCTTCGGCCATAGCCGCAATCAGTCTGTAGTGGGTTGTCTGGAAGCATCCAATCGTGTGGCTATGTAAGTAAAATTGCCGTCGCCACAGACGTTGTGGCGCCGTAAGTGCGGCCGGAGGAATGGGGGTTCTAGCTTAATACTTACATGTTGAATGTTGACCCCATTATGTTTACGATAAACATTCGCTGTCCATGTTTACATTCTGTCTCTATGGTTTTTACCTGCAAACTTGTACCATTGTCAGAAATCCTGATGCTGTTTTTTTTTATTTCTGTATGTGATTTATTGCCAACGGAAGTGATTCTCAAATGGGGAGGGGGGGGGGGATTTTGAGTTTTCAGGGTGGTGGAGGTATCAAGGCTGGTTAAAAATGCATACTGCGAGATCAAATTTGAATAAATTGTGAGGGAAATGGGAAAATAAAGCTACATAAATGGGAGGACACAGATTTTCAGAAACTGAGAACCACTGGTCAAGAACAAGTCTTCTTCTCTATTTCAAATAAAACACACGCTAAAGTCAGCTGTTTCTAAGTACTGACTTTTCGGCTGATAATTCAAATGTGTATGATTAAAATGAAAAAAATCCAAAAGCTGCCTGGACACGTTTCCTGTTACATTGTCAAGACAGAAAATTGTTTAAGAAAAGAAACAAAGATCTGGTGTGTCCCCAAATCCCAAAATTAATTGAATTTCATGTTTGAATTATTTGAGTCGTCATGTCACCATTCAGCTGCTCGGTAGATCAAAATCTGGCTGGTGCTCGCCAAGGCTTAGACTGTGGACACACAGGCTCATGCATGTTTCAGCTTACATAGAAACAGAGAGTATAGATGTATAGAGAGATTTCACTTCCGACAAATCGCGAAACTAGGTCGCTGCGGTAAACAAGAAACTGAAGAATTGAAAGACACCGTTTTCATTACAGATAGTGTGCATTTCTGTTTACTGTTATTTGTTCATATTTTTGGGCTGACTGAAACTATTTAGAGCCGTTTGTAAGTTCTTGCACCCCGTGGAACTGCACAAACGGATATTGTTTACGGCAGCGACCTACTTTCCGCTCCATGCCAATAGTGGTTGGGCGGAGCCTCCCGTGTCTCGCAGTTCAAATCGACCAATAGTGAATCTCTGATAGAAAGACATCGAAACAAGCAGCACTAAGGCCGGAAACACACAGGCTCGTGCATGTCTCATCATACACGCACAAGAACATCAGCACAAGCAACCCTTAGGCTGGAAACACAAAGGCTTACGCATGTCTCACCATACACACAAAGACATAAAGAAAAGTAACCAGTTAGGCTGGGGACACACAGACCCATGCATGTCTCAGTATACACAACTAGGACGTTAAAACACGCAGCACTTAGCCTGGAGACACACAGATTCATGCATGTCTCAGCATACACACAAGGACATTAGAACAACAAGGAAGTCAGAAGAAGCAACACTCAGGCTTCAGGCACACAAGACCATGCATGTCTCAGCATACACACAGGGACATCAGAACATGCAATCATTGCAGTTTTGTTTGTTTGGCTAAGTTATCTAGCGCTGTTGTTCATTCCAGTATATTTACATATCTTGAACTGAGCAGAACGTGATAACTGCAGGTCTTATATTGCCATAAGAGGGATCTCAAGAGTTCCCGTTGCCACATTTTATTTGATCTATATGGATAACATGATTTTGTTCTGTTGTGATTCCAAATTTACGATTTTTGTTTCATTTCGTTTAAAGTTGGTGTCAGTGTTTGAAAATTTCATTCGTTCATTCATTCATTCATTCATTCATTCATTCATTCATTCATTCATTCATTCATTCATTCATTCATTCATTCATTCGATCATTCAGTCATTCATTTCCATTCATTCATTCATATATTCATGCATCTATTCTTCCATTCGTTCATTCATTCATTCATTCGATCATTCATTCAGTCATTCGATTATCCAGTCATTCATTTTCATTCATTCATTCATCTATTCATCCATTTATTCTTCCATTCGTCATTCATCCATCCATCTATTCATCCATTTATTCTTCCATTCGTTCATTCATTGAAATCAACAATTTAACAAATTTAATGGATTTGCATCTTCATTTCCCGTTACAAGTCAGCCAAGCTAAGCATTATTTATTGGAGTTTCAGAGAGTAGAGTTATGATTGTACATAGTCCACAGACGTGTCAGATTTGACTGTTGTCATGCCATTGTCACAATCATGTCACATTTTACAGATGTCAGGTCGTAGTAACATTCATGTCACATTTTACAGAACTTATGTCAATGTCATAAATGTATCACATTTTACATATGCCACGTCATGATCACGGCCATTTCACTTTTTGCCGACGTCACACCATTATCACAGTTATGTCAGATTTTACATAGACTACACCATTGTCACAGTCATGTCAGATTTTTCAGACACCACGTCATTGTCACATTCATGTCAGATTTAACATAGACCACACCATTGTCACAGACAAGTCAGATTTTACATAGAACATGCCACTTTCACAGTCATTGCAGGTCTTACATAGAACAGGCCATTGCCACAGTCATTTCAGATTTTACTTAGAACACGCTAATGCCACAGTCATTTCGGATTTTAAATAGAACACGCCAATGTCACAGTCATTTCGGATTTTACATAGAACACGCCAATGTCACAATCATTTCGGATTTTACATAGAACACGCCATTGCCACAGTCATTTCAGATTTTACATAGAACACGCCAATGTCACAGTCATTTCGGATTTTACATAGAACACGCCAATTGTCACAGTCATTTCGGATTTTACATAGAACACGCCATTGCCGCAGTCATTTCAGATTTTACATAGACCACATCATTGTCACAGTCACTTCAAATTTTACATAGACCTCATGATTGTCACAGCCATGTCCCATTATATAGACCCCAAAGTCATTGTCACAGTTCTGTTACAGTTGACTGATCCTGTACAATTGTCTCAGTCAGTGGAAGAACTCACGAGTTTACTATTAAATGTATGACCGCCGTGTGAGATGTTGAGAGAAAATGATTTGCATGACAGCATCTGTCATCATCAGTTGTTTTTCACCTATATTTTTCTGTAACAGATAGAAAGAATTCCTTTCTCAATACTTAGATCACGTATCACTTTTACAGGAAGGGTCAACCGCTGAACTTCGAAACATCAAGAAAGACAAGAAAGGCTGTGCTGTAAAGTCTCTAAGTACCCCTTCTTGCCTGAAGCCTTTGCCAGAATTTCTCTACAACCCAAGGACACAAATAGACAAACATGAGGTTATCGGTAATAGATCAAAATTTGTACAGAAATTAGAGAACATAATACATTATCATGGTATGAAAACGGAAGTGAGGCCTCCAAAGTAATCATGAAAGGCTTTTTAACCACCGCAAGTTAAAGTTTACCAAATGTCATAGAAGGTATGGAAAGTCATAAAGATTCGGAATGATCGAAAGGGGGGGGGGGGGGGGGATGAAGGAAGGAATGGAGAACGGAAGAAATTATAATGTCCCACGGGAATTCTAACCAGGAGAAAAAGTAAAGCGCTTATAATAGGTTACAAAATTAATTAAAAGCACGTCTATGAATTATTTAAGGCAATCCTCGAAGGTAGGCAGAGCAACAAACCAATAAAACGGTATTTCAGTTCAGTTTTGCATTGTATATAATTGAGAGGGTTAACTGGGACAGGATCTCTTTACTGTTTTACGTTCCTCAATTCCAAATTTACCTATGTATTGTCTATGTGATACGTCATAACTTGTGACAGTGTCGTTCGTTTCGTCATCATGACGAGATGCAAGTTACACTGTAGGATAATCTGTTATAGAATTATGTCATGTTTCATTGCAGTATGTCATTCTATACGTATTTTATGTATGTGCGAAGTCAATAAATGTCAATTTTGACGTTGAATGCGGACCTGAATCATCTGTCGTTTAGTTTTGTGTCATAGAAATTAGGAGAGAATGCTGGGTTTTCCTGTAGTTGTTCGATAGTGAGTCAGTATGTGGGTCTGTAATTTCTTATCTAGCTGGTGCTTCACAGTTAACATCTAGCCAGAGAGGGAGATGGAGTCAAAGAATGGGAGAAAGAGATAGAGAGAGAGAGAGACAGAGACACACACAGAGAGAGAGAGAGAGACACACAGAGAGAGAGAGAGAGAGAGAGACACAGAGAGAGAGAGAGAGACACACAGAGAGAGAGAGAGAGAGAGACAGAGAGAGAGAGAGACACAGAGAGAGAGAGAGAGACAGAGAGAGAGAGATAGATGGGCAGAGAGAGAGAGAGAAAGAGAGTGAGAGAGAGAGAAAGAGACTGGGAGAGAGAGAGAAAGAGAGAGAGAGAGAGAGAGAAAGTGAGAGAGAGAGAGAGTAAGAGAGACAGAAAGTGGGAGAAAGAGAGAGAGAGAGAGAGAAAGACAGAGTGAGAGAGACAGAACGAGACAGACAGAGAGACACGGAGAGAGAGGGAGACAGGGAAGAGAGAGAGAGAGAGAAGGGGTGAGGGGCTGAGAAAGGGAGACAGAGAGACGGAGAAAGCGAGAGGGGGCAGAGAGAAAGAGAATGAGAGAGAGAGAGAGAAAGAGAATGAGAGAGAGAGAGAGAAAGAGAATGAGAGAGAGAGAGAGAGAAAGAGAATGAGAGAGAGAGAGAGAGAAAGAGAATGAGAGAGAGAGAGAAAGAGAATGAGAGAGAGAGAGAGAGAAAGAGAATGAGAGAGAGAGAGAGAGAGAAAGAGAATGAGAGAGAGAGAGAGAAAGAGAATGAGAGAGAGAGAGAGAGAAAGAGAATGAGAGAGAGAGAGAGAAAGAGAATGAGAGAGAGAGAGAGAAAGAGAATGAGAGAGAGAGAGAGAGAAAGAGAATGAGAGAGAAAGGGAGACAGAGAGAGAAAGGGAGACAGAGAGACGGAGAAAGCGAGAGGGAGCAGAGAGAAAGGGTTAGAGAAGGGAAAGAACGAGAGAGAGAAGAGAGAGAAAGAGAATGAGAGAGAGAGAGAGAGAAAGAGAGAGAGAGACAGACAGACAGAGAGAGAGAGAGAGAGAGAGATCGACATCCAAGACTAGGGATGTAATAGGGATAGCATAAGAGCTCAAATACTTCTGTTTTGATTTTTTTTTTTAACATATACCAATCTGTTCGTCCGTTTGTCTATCTATTTGTCTGTCTGTGTCTCTTTCACAACCTGGCATGCGCTTGCAAAATTTGTCCTCTCTCCCGCCCCCTCCCCCCTTCCGACACTAGTCCTGAAGACTCTCTGTCTGTCTGTCTGTCTGTCTGTCTCTCTCTCTTTCTTCTGCACAGCGCGATGCAGGAACTCCGAAAGTATTTTCATTCTCCCTCATTTTTCGGTTTAACTTGGTGAAAAAAACAACAATGCATACTCCCCTCCCCCCCCCCCCCCCGCCCCCCTCACCTCCCTTTCCCGCAAAAAACAAAACCAACCAACCAAAAATATTTTCTTCCCACGAATCCCAGCCCCTCTGAACTCTGCCCCTTTCTCGGCTTTGATCACCAATATCCAGTTCTCCCGACAAGGTCAGTTGTTTATAGCACAATTGATTTCCAGATTCTGTCCAAGATAAGGAAGTTTAAGCAAGTCAAGATCAAACGAAAACATGTTTAGATCCCTTTGTCCTCAGTGACCTCATTGTTTTGAATACACTCCAGAGAGCAATAATAGCCCACGTTCTTGCTCAATTTTCACACATTTAGCAAGTGGACGAACGTTCTGAAATAACTTCCTACGACAGGATGACGTATGTCTTTAATTCTTGGTTTTCAATTTATATGTTTTTTCAATATACATTGCACAATCTATTTTTCTCACGGCAGTGATTCCTGTTCAGCATTTCATTTTGGGTTTTTATTTTAGAAGGTTCGCTGCCCTTGACCTTTACATCTCATTTTTCTAGTTCTTGTTTCTGTGTGGTTTTGTGGTGTAGATGAGCTTTTTTTTTTTTTTAGAATTTTGCCCGGCCTTGTTCGGCCTGCTCTTCTCGACTTTCAGCTGCCGAAGTATCTTTACCTGCACACGGATCCTCAGATTTTTTCGTCCTTATCCGAGAAGACTAGATGCTCGATTCCACCTACCACAGGATCAGGAACAGGAATCCCCCCCCCCCTCCCCAAAAAAATCCAACATGCCTACATTGACCGGGGATCGAACTCGGTACCTTCGGCATGACAAGCGAGTACCTTGCCTCTAGTCCAACGTGTCTTCCTGTTATCAACATTTCAATGTGGGTTTTTGCATTTGTATTGAAGTGGCTGTAAAAGGTATCCATTAAATATTGCAAGTGAAGAAACATGAACATCAATAATGATAATATGTTCGACCATGATAGCAGTAGCAATACTATACAACAGTAACATTTGAGACCAATAATTGTGCGAATGGTGATAACAACAAACATTTTATAATATCACAATATTGTGAACAACAACAGTAATAATAATAATAACAAAATGGAGAGAAGAACCTAGAACTTTCTGACTAAGTGACCACAAATGATGAAACTTTGTGTCCTGGCTCAATTTTTGACGATGATTTTACTTGTCACATCCAGTTTGGGCAAAATTCAGTTTCTCATTATTATTTATTTCTACCAGCAAGAGACCCATTTCGCCGAGTTGAATCCAAAAATT
>OZ007577.1:51021382-51068882 GCA_963931925.1 Onchidella celtica | reverse complement strand
ACCATTAGGCCCTCACTGGGAGTGAGAGCGCTGGATGTAAACGCTGTGGGTTCATATCAAACCAAGTAGCTTAGGCTCTGGAGCTTTAAAATCATGGCGCTCCTCACAATATGGACTGCTCAACTGCGTCTCTATGTCTCTCATCTGGCTGAGGACTATCGCCGTCCACCTCGTAAATGGATTGTCTACATGTGGCCTCTATCTAAGCTCTGCACGGGTTTAAATACTAAAGCTATGTCTCGACCTTCCGTCCAGATTCATACATTTGATTGGTGCAGTCGCTTCAGCTCAGCCTGCAATATTAATTTATGCTTGTCATGGCCTTGCGCCAAAATCAAGGTCAATTTTACCTAGACAATATTTAACATGCGAAACATTAACTACTAAAATCTTCAAACCCCGTGCTTTCTACTCTTATGCACGAATTTCCGAACGCCAACTAAGCGTCTAAATAAACTACCTTTACTCGCCCCTTATCTATGTTAATCAAAATCACGGGGTCGAGAACTGCTCTGTCATTCCTAGCTATACATTTATTCTGTCTCGCCCCTCCGTCTCTCCATCCATCAGAAAAAAGGTGTTTCAAAACAAACTGTTCACGAGAACAGCTCAAGGACAAATTACGCTGGTTATAATCAACAAGATCGTAAAAATTAACTCACTGACGTCGTGACCTAGCACGGCATTTATGATCCTAATGTGATCATGACACTGATGATGATGATGATGATGATAGTGATGACGATGATGATGATGACAATGATGATGGTGATGATGATGACGATGATGATGATGATGATGATGATGATGGTGATGACGATGATGATGATGATGATGATGATGATGATGACGATGATGATGATGATGATGATGATGATGATGATGATGATGATGACGATGATGATGATGATGATGATGATGATGATGATAATGATGATAATGATGACGATGATGATGATGATGATGATGATAATGATGATAATGATGACGATGACGATAATGATAATGATGATGATGACGATGATGATGATACAAAAACAACAACAACAACAACAACAATGCACCCAATGCTGCTCATAATAACATTTCTCATTAACATTGATAAAAGTTATAACAACACTGTACGAGAACATCAGTTCTGACCTACCGTAGGCCCAAAATCTTTGTCTCCATGATTGTATCCCCACCTCTCTACCCCCCTCCCCAAACACAGGCAAAAACATGAGAAAAGAAGTAAAAAGCAAACTTACGGAAAGTTGAGAAAAACCAGCGACAAAAATATCAACAAAATCAAATACGACAAAAGCGCCTCAAAAGCACCACTCTTAAAACAAACACCGGTGAGTGTGTAAAATTTCATTATGTCGAAGAATGACTTATGTCCCCATCACGAAATCTCCCCATATCTCCACAGCAGCACTTCAAATCTCAGGGAAATGAAACCCTTCAACCAGTCAGCTACCAGATTTGTTACTCATGAGAAATGATCATTATACAGGTGCGCTGCATGATCAAGGCGTTACTTTACGAGCTCAAACTGTTACTTTCAGTTGAAAAAGATCTAAGACCCTTCT
Organism: Onchidella celtica; assembly: GCA_963931925.1. Lineage (NCBI taxonomy): Eukaryota > Metazoa > Mollusca > Gastropoda > Systellommatophora > Onchidiidae > Onchidella > Onchidella celtica. Next base: position 51,067,308 of record OZ007577.1, on the reverse strand, counting down.
GTGTGAGATATACTATTGCATTTTATAACTTACTGTTCTTCAATTGCAATATATTACAGGTTAACTCTGAATCAGACAAAGGTATCTCGTAAAGAAATCTTGTTTGCTGAGTGCATAAAACTTCATTCTTTCTGATTTAGTGAAATCCGGTCTTTTATCAGTGTGTCCTTGCAAACTCCTCACTTAATCTCTCTTACTATACCGTACTTGACGCTAGGGGAGAAGTATTTCTTTGCTACTTTTCTTTGTTACTTTACCTGAGCTTGTGCGTATTTGTTTATTTGTGAGTGAGGGTGTGTGTCTATGTGTGTGTGTGGGGCTTGGGGGGGGGGGGGGGTCAATATTTCCTTCAACCGAGTAACAGGTCGAGGCTGACAGACCTTCAGGTGTTTTGAAAAGTAACATAATTATTCACATTTACTTTAAAAATTATCATTTTTTAACAAAATATTTTGTTTTAAGTAGAGACCTAGAGGATGGAGCCCTATCCAAATACGAAATGAAACATTTTCCCGCCAAAGACGAAAAACGCTTTTTGTCAAAATCAGTTCTGCCTTGTCCAGGAACTCGGAACAGACACGTGCCCATTGTTTTTTTTTGTATTTTTTCAAAATGATAATTACTTGTTTTCTTAATTTTATTCTGTTTCTTTTTTTGCCTGTCGAAGATCTATCGGGACTGAAAGCTTGTCGTTTTTTTTTTTCCGTATCTCATTCTTTTGTGATTTATTTTAATGTTTCTTTGTTTCTCACGGGAGACTTTGGAACGTACATGTTTGAAGTGAAGTTAATGCTAGACGGTGTCCCATAGACGTTGTGAGGAACTCCATAGCCCGAGCTTTGTCCTTCTTTGTTCTATTTCCATTTTCTAAAACAAAAACTGAAGATCTTTTAGTGTGTAGAAGAGGTACAACACATGCACGCGTTGACAATTGTTTAAAATGCGTTGTGGCACTTATCAAGCTGTTTCACAGTTCCGATTTATTCCAACTTCTTGTCATAATAACTAAAGACGCAAACGTTTAACGTGGAATTTCTCAGTTGTGCAAAACGTGGAGTTGGAACCAACAAGAACTGAGGTCGCGAAAATCTGTATATGATCAAAATTTGTTAGGGAGACGAATGTATATATATATACTGTATTTGTTTTCATTTGGAGTTTCTATCCAAAATGCAGAACAGTTTTTAAATGTTGCAACACAAAAACATACCGATGGGCTTCACTCGCTTCACCCTTAGTATTCTCCAATACCATAATTATTTCATGATCTGCATGCATGTTCTTGTTTACACCCACCTCCCCTTTTTTTTTAAAGACAAAAAATAGGTCAATACAGTCTAGTTTATCTTAGGTTATTTGACGGACGACATCGATCGCCTACTTCAAACGTGTACAGCTCGTGGTCAGAAAATATTCGCTATCACCACAGCAAGGTTTCCTCAAACCATTTCAGCTCGTGCTAAATTGTGCCCATGAGTAAACGAGTGGTCTAAATTTACTTTAATTGTTTTGAAGAACATTAGGTTTGAAAATTACTTTATTTCCCTTTGATTTACATAGTGGACTAAGACAAAAGACAAGAAAACATTAGTTATTATTCTTTTCAGGGAAGTTAAACATTTTGTTCCACCGACAGATAGGAAAATCATAGGGTTATGTCAGTTTTCAACAACAGTAGACTTGAGATAATGGTGTGACTTTTTTTAAACACTTGATGAAAAGGGAACACACTGGTTCTTCAGTGGCCGGAGTTTATAATTACGAGGACACTCAGGTCTCGGGTCTGACTTCAAAGTTCATTTTCAGTGCCTGCGGAAGGAATTGCCATGTCAGGATCGGACTGCTGAGCCGCACCAAACGCTGTGCTCAACACGACTGACAAGCGGACACTGAAGCCAAAGACACTAGATTATCCCTGTGCCCCCTTTGAATGATAAGGTTGTAACTCCCTTACGTCAACTTTTGAGAAATCGAAGATTGAAGTTTCATGAGATTATAGCTTTTAGAGCATTTTTTTTTCTTTTTAGTAATATTTTTACAAATGACACACCGAATCTGCTTGATACTTTGACACACAATGGAGAAGGCCCGTAGAGGTAATGTGCTGTAATGTGTAACTCAGTTCAGCCAAAACGTGGAGACGGAACCTTGTTATCCTTAGGGAACGCCTGGTCTTTGCTGGAACTGTGTTGAAAGATTGCAAGGGAAAAAACCGATACTTGTCATATTCACATGTGAAAATATTCTATTATTGCCCTTAATCTGACCTGTTCATTTCCTGTACCCTTGAAACAACGTTGAGAAACAAACTAATATTTGATGTACGTGGATATGAAGAATATTTTTTAAAAAATAAAAAAATTCGACCCCAATAATAGCTGGAGAACAAAATGGAAATATCAAATTCTTATGATTATCTTTTTTGAAGAGAGGAAAAAAACAACGGGCAATTTGATTAAAATGTTCAACATCGAATGATCTGGAAATACCTAATGAGTTCCTCCCTCAAATGCCCCTCCCCCTGCCCCAAACACGCTACCTATTTGTCCCACTTTTCCACCTTCTTAACCCAGTGTCCGTTCCACACAGAAGGTTCTTGGTAGGCGACAGGTGTAGTTTACAATAACAGTAGCTGTCAGTCACTGAACAATGGATAGAACTAAGAACTTTCTCCATTCTGCTTTGTCATTAGACGAGTCTCCTAAGATTAGCCCAATGTAAAAGGAATAATGTGGTGCACAGGAAAGCTGGCCAAAAAAGCCACAACAAAAATTAACACTAGACAATAAAACTGTACTATAAATCTTGAAAAGACAAAACAACAACATACAAGAAATAAAAGATCTCATTATTTGCTTTTGACACAAAGTTTTGCGAAATATATTTATTATGGTCAATTATATACGATAAATGCCCAAACCAAGCACTTAAAAAAATTTTTAGTGCCCATGCCACTGCCCAAGTACAAATTTGGTTTTCAAGAAAAATCATTCTGTGTCCTTAACAGATACTGTAATTTAGATGCTGATCCATTAAATCTGCAGTCAGAATTGCTTGGCATGTGAATGTAAAGATTTTTATTTTAATCTCGTTTTTCCGGAAACCCTTAATTTGGCTAAGGCATTTATTTTACGTTACTGACGATATGTTCATAATGTTTTTCTTTCGTATGCCACAGTTTAACATGTAAATAATGATGAACACAGTGGCAGGCGCTACGCAACATAATAGCTAATCCATCATCCACTGACGTCAAAATTCTTGTTTTTTGTTTGTTGTTGTGTAATTATAACACCTGCAGCTTTCCTATCTAATGACAATCGCCAGCTTTCTTGTTTACCATCATCATACAAGATCTGGTGTACACAAAAAAACGTTTAAGGGGACACAACATACTAACTTTATCACTGAAACATTTATTATACGATTACTTCCCTTGTCTCACGTTTTCTCCTCCCCGTTTTGTGTATCGATTATAATTGTTCTGTGCCAGATCTGAGCACTTTGGGGTCAGTCAGACTGCATCCTGAATGATGTTTGCTTTAGCTTGTAGGATATGACTGCCACAAAATCAAATACGATTTACTTGGTTAAACCTTTCTTGTATTCTCTCTAAAAAAAGACATACCAAAATATCGCGACTTTAGTTCTTATTTGTTCCATCTCCATTTTCTGAAAAACTGGAGATCCTTTAGTATGTAGAAGAGATATAACAAATGCACACTTTGACAGTTGTTTAAAATGGGGTGTGGCACTTATCAAGCTGTTTCACAGTTCTGATTTATTCTAACTCCTTATCATAATAACTAAAGCCGAAAAATTTTAACGCCGAATCTTTGTATTTTTTATTTCTCCAGAAAATGGAGGTAGAACAAAAAAGAACTGAAGTCATCTTCAACTTCATCAGCAGCAAGAGCAGTAATGATAGCCCACAAATAACGTCAACAAGAACATCAAGAATAATAATGTTAGGAAAATATTGCTATCAACATCACGAGTCTCTGAGTTTGTGTCTGGATAAAGCGCGTCCACATGAAAACGCTCACACTGTGCAGGGAGAGAAGTGCCCCCCCCTCCACCCCCTCCCCCCGTATGCTAACAACGCGGGCAACAAATGTAAGACAAACAAATGTAAGCATCGACAACAACAGCAGAATGTACGAAAGACAACATGTTTTCATCATATCAGTTTTATTATTATTTCAAACAAAACTTCACGATCACCACAAACGATGTTGTAGGACTAGAAACAACAACAGTAAAACAGAACTTCAAAATAAATGAGGAAAATAATCCAAACTTTTCCTTTGTCTTTCGCGTTTTTCGCAGAGAAAGAAAGAAAAAAAAATAAGAAAGAAAGAAGGAAAAGAGAAACAAGAAAGAAAGAAAGACAGAAAAATAAATAAATAAATAAAGAAGTAAGAAAGAAGGATAGAAAAAAAAACAAAGAAAGAAAGATAAAAAAAAAAGGAACCAAAAACAAAGAAAGACAGATAAATAGACAAAAACAAAGAAAGACAGATAAATAGACAAAAACAAAGAAAGACAGATAAATAGACAAAAACAAAGAAAGACAGATAAATAGACAAAAACAAAGAAAGACAGATAAATAGACAAAAACAAAGAAAGACAGATAAATAGACAAAAACAAAGAAAGACAGATAAATAGACAAAAACAAAGAAAGACAGATAAATAGACAAAAACAAAGAAAGACAGATAAATAGACAAAAACAAAGAAAGACAGATAAATAAACAAAAACAAAGAAAGACAGATAAATAGACAAAAACAAAGAAAGACAGATAAATAGACAAAAACAAAGAAAGACAGATAAATAAACAAAAACAAAGAAAGACAGATAAATAGACAAAAACAAAGAAAGACAGATAAATAAACAAAAACAAAGAAAGACAGATAAATAAACAAAAACAAAGAAAGACAGATAAATAGACAAAAACAAAGAAAGACAGATAAATAGACAAAAACAAAGAAAAAAGGACAGAAAAACAGATAGAGGAAAAAACAAAGAAAGAAAGATGGAAAAAAGCAAGAAAGAAAGAAAAAAAGAAGAAAGAAAGAAAAAAAGAAGAAAGAAAGATACAAAAAAGAAAGAAAGAAAGAGTGAAAGAAAGTAAGAAAGAAAGGAAGAGAAACAGAAAAAAGAGACAGTAAGAAAAAAGTAAGAAAGAAAGAAAGAACAAAGAAAGAAAACAAACAGTCAATGAAAAATCTTCACACTTTTTCACTCTTCCAAAAACCCTGCAAGGGTGGCTGAACCAACAACTCTTCAAACAATCCAAGGACCAGGAAGTGCGAGATCTTGTTGATGAAGACACCTGTCTCCTAGGCTTTGCATCCTTCCTTTTGTGCCAGAAATGTCAGGTGAGGTCACCTCAAGGCCTGATGCTGGTAAAGATAAGACAGACAGACAAGACTACACACCAGGGCTGAATGATAGTTGTAGAGAGGAACAAAAACCTTGAGGAAAGAAACAGCATCATCATCACAATTAATACCATCATCACCATTATCAACACCACCCTCAACATCCTCCTCCTTCTCCTCATCATCAACAACATCATCTTCATCAACAACGCCATCATCGCCAACATCATCTTCATCAACAACGCCATCATCACCAACATCATCTTCATCAACAACGCCATCATCACCAACATCATCTTCATCAACAACGCCATCATCACCACCATCATGATCATCATCATCACTATTAATTGTCATCAACATCATCATCTTGTGATCATCATCAACACCATCATCATCATCATCATCATCATCACATTTGTCGTCAACATCATTATCATCATCATCAACAACAACAACAGCGACAACAATAACAGCAAACATTAAAGACACCAAGGAATGAAGGAAACTGGCGGAAGAGTTCCTTTAACTAAACAATATATTCCAGGTAATGTGTTTAGATGACAAGAACTCTGCCGTGTTTTCAGCAGTCCCACCCTAACCCCAAAGTACCAAAGTCGTGTTACTGGACTATATTCAAACTTAACCATTAGCACCCTAAAGGAACTGCAAACGAACTACATGACCTACATGTCACCAAGTCTTTCATTAAAATAACACACAGCAACAATAGAACTTGTGCCCGGCTCACCCTCTTATTCCATTCTTTACCTTTTAATCACGGGAGTTCCCTATGAAATGTTTCTTTTTTTAACCGCTTTCGAGGTCCTACTCACTGTCACTTTCTGTATTTAAAAAAATAATAAAATCTTAACCTTACAATAAACATTCTTGCACTCAAATACAATGCACACGCATTCCCTCCAAGTTTCTTCTGGGACAGTATCGATCACCATCATCCTTTCCCTTTCGCCCACCCCCCCCCCCCCGTCCTCAAATCTACCCTCCCCCCCCCCCCCCATCTTCCTCCAGGGAAAGCCGGAAATGTCTCCGAGGCTAAACCGCTTTAATGCGCATGCGTGACCGCCCTCCGCCCGGGCAATTAGCTAATGATTTGATTCGATTGTGTGGCGGGGGAACGCCTCAGGACTCAGGTCTTGGTGCGTTATGCCAGACCTGGCCGGGCCGGACGCATTACTGCAGAAACCATAATATCCCCTCTTGTTATACATTTAGTATAGAACCACAATATCTTTCAAGATGACCCAGGGATAAAGATAGAAACACAAAACAAAACAAAACAATAAAAAAAAAAAAAAAACTGGCTATATATGCTACAACTGTCAGTGCAGTCATAACATATTGTTTTATAAATGAAATACATCCACGCTACACATACACAGACCTTTGCCTACGTCAGTGTTTCTCAGCCTTTTATGTCCCACGCCCCACTTTAATTTTCCTCCAAACCGAGTTCCCCCCCCCCCCCCCCCATCATGATCAGACAAAGTACAGCACATGTATATATACGAAACGATTTTGAAAAAAATGCTTATCTATTCAATATGTTTACATTCGAAAAAATTTTTAATTACAATTTTATTTCAAGTTTTATTCACTTGTTTCTTACTTCAAACAGGAACCTTGCCCTTGACGCTGGCTGCAGATTTGTTTGATTTGAGGGACCAGTTCAATTAAAATTCACGATGAAATTAAGATTTCTATGAAAAATCCCTGTGCCCAATTCTGAAGTTGCTTGCTTAACCGGTGGGTTGTGCAGCCCACCTCGAGAAACACTGGACTAAAGTTAGACTGACAGTCGCATTTGTTTGTCCCTTTCATGTTATTTCTATTTTCTATTGATGTCCTATTTATGTCCTATTCTGTTTTCTTTCTTTTGTCCTCCATTCTGTCTTCCGATGGTCATCACTACTGCAGTTAGGATTTCACGGAGAGAATCCACCGGGACAAAATCATGCGGGGACAATCTTACCTTGTGATGGAAGTTTGAAGTGGAAATCCACGAACACGAAAGATTAAATCTGGAAACACCACTGTCTTTTAACCAACTGGTATGTTTCATATAAAATATTCTCAACTCTGAGCTGTAGACCGTCATGCACCACTCCACCCTTGTTTTTTTTCCTTTTAGGTAAACTAATTTTAAACTTCAGAGAAGCTCAAATTTTGTTATTTCGAATGAAAAATGCCAATTGTTTACCTTATTTTTTTCAAAGTATCGACGGGCAGATTTATTTGCCACCAAAGACGTACTTGCATGTAAGAATAATCATGTTGTCTACGAATAAACACCAACATGTTGTAATGTATAATACAGCACGTCTCTGGTTGGAATAAGTTTGGAGTGTTATCACAAGTAGGGCCAGCGATTTCACAATGTCACGGGTCAAACTCCTGACGTAAAGCAAAAAAAAATAAAAATGACGTCACAGTTATAACACTTTCTCCTATTTCAGTTTCATACCTTTTTTTTAAGACACAACTTGTTGAAAATTGCTTTAGTGAATTTTGAGACTTGCTCAATATTTCAACTCGAAATTGGGACTTTGAAGACACGAATCAAACCTTCAAGAGATTCAAGGAACGAAACAAATAACACTTTAAAAAAAAAATTACTTAGGTGACTTTGAACTTGTCAAAAACCAGAAACAAAAACAAAAAAAAAACAACAAAAAAACAACTTCAAGTCTTTTTCCTACGACTCTTTGTGTTTTCTGCCAATGTTTCTGACGAGCGTGTTTCTTCGAAAACTAGGAAATCTAACCAAAATGAGCTTACATGGGAATATCTACATTACAAATAGCAGCAGTGATTTTTGTAATACGCGGGTGTTCACTGAATGCAAGTGACAATTAGAAAAAGCCCTGAAAACGTGTTTCATGGGACCAGGTTCTTAGGCACGTGTCCTGCCGGCATCCCTACGTCAATCCGCCGTAAATTTGTATGGGATTTCCGTAAGGTTGGTAGGATCACCGTAAGGCTTGTTCCCTATACCAAAATCACGTCGGAGCAATGTCGTATCAGCGGATCTACCTAGGAACGATGTCTTTCCTATATGCAAACTTCACGTCAATCCCAAGAGTCGGACTTCCATACGGATGCTGGCTGTGTAGGTATGATGACGACAGTGAGAAGCCTACTTTTTCGTGACGTCAGCTGAAACTAACCAGTACGTACATCAAGTGTATAGGAACTTCACAGATAATTATCTTCTCTGATCTTCTTGTACTCGGACTCAGCAGATTTTTCCCCTGATATCTCAGCACCTTAGCTCTTGTTTGTTCCAACTCCACTTTTTGCACAGCTGAGAAATTCGACGTTAAACGTTTGCGACTTTAGTCGGGACTTAGACAAATGGGAATAAGTGCCACCACGCATTTCAAACAGGTGTCAAAGTGTACATTTCTTATACCTCTTGTACATACTAAAAAATCTCAAATTTTTCAGAGAATGGAGATAGACCAAACGAGAACTAAGGACGCGACCGGCAGATGTTTTACTTTCATCTAAAAACTATTCGTCACCAGCTCCCTTTAGGACCAGTTTGCACTCAAATCCCCTGTCAGAAGGAAGCCATTTTTGATTTCATCAATTCATCTGTCAGGGCTAACAATTTCTTAACTCGTTTAGTGGCTATTTTTCTCTTTCACTGAGCTGCTACGTCAAAGACAATATAAATTCTCACTCTATTTTTTTTCCCATTTACCATTCATTAGGAGCACCACAAACCAGTTCCAAGGCAATATTATACACTCTACCATTCCCCTGTAGCGTATGTGGAGCGAGGGGAGTTAGGGGGTAGGGGTAGGACTTAGAAAAGTGTTCCCAAACTGACATACAAATATCAGTAAAAAATACTAAAGAGAAATTAAATACAAAATAAATAAATTTATGTAAACACGCAAGGCGTTTTTTCTAGTTCTAGCATTCTGATTTTTAGAAGACCCACTATTGCCTGATCATAAGGAGAGATAAATACATAAACAAATCAATCAATAAATAAATAAACTTTTAAAAAAATGAATTCATAAAATAAATACATAAATAAATAAATAAATAAATAAATAAATAAATAAATAAATAAATAAATAAATAAATAAATAAATAAATAAATGGATTAATAAATATAAAAAACCATAAACATTGAAATAAAATAATAAAAATAACTAAATAAATGAATCATGAAATAAATGAATTAAGAACGTTATGCCACGGTAAGAATGGAATGCTACAAAAATGGCGGTCCAGCTGTCAAACTTCGGAAATACAACTTAAAGATACATCTGAAACTATGTCACGGTAGATTTAGAATTGTCCACTGTGTCAGGGTGCTTGGGGCCGGTACGTGAGGATGGACGGAATTAAAACTTGAAAGATTTACGAAACAAAAGACAGGCAGACAGACACTATCCTGTTGTCTCTTTTGACTGAACAGATTCATATTCTGCAACAACTCACCTGAAGACTAACGGCAAAGGTACAAGCATTACAATTCCATCTGATTTTGATGATCAGAAAACAACAGCAACAATTATAAAAAAAAATTCAAATATAGAAAAACAACAACAAAACAAAGAAACAAAAGAAAACCTTCTAAATATCCCAGGGTTTAGATCAGGCGTGGGGAACTTTTCATTTAGACCTGAAACGTGTGGGGTTACAGAGTCCTGCTGCTGCATTCTCCCACCTTAATGTTAAACTATTGTTAAACCGCTTCTTTAAATGACATGTTACTTACTTCAATGTTGATTTAAAAAAAAACAAAAAACTTGTTTGTTTGATAAGGGACGTGTGTGTGTGTGTGTGTGTGTGTGTGTGTGTGTGTGTGTGTGTGTTTGATTATAAGAGTGGCGATGGAGGAGGGTAGTAGGTGTGCAATGTTATTAAATCCCTTTTTTCATAGCTCAGTAACCTCGGAGGCCGGCCAAAATTGCCTGACAGAGCGGGAATCACAGGTTAAGACTTTTTGTAGCAGTTTTGCTGTTTGGCCGAGATGCTAAAGACATTTTTAACAAGACTTCAAACGTTTATCTGCAAAGCTTTTCCCTTTTATTGACATTAACCTTAGGAAGGGTGGGTTGGTGGGGCCGGGGTGGTTGTGAAGAGGGAAGGAGGAACAGAGAGGTCGACAGAATATTTAGACTCAACTATAAGAATTTTGCACAGACAGAAGGATGTGAATAGAGAGGGTGAAGACAGGAGGGGTGGAAATCGAGGAAAGGGAATGAAAGAAGAATTCTAAAAATGCTAATATTTAGAAATTTCATCAATCAAAAAGACGGAGACAGTGATAGAGAGGGGGGGGAGAAAGAGGAAGGAGGGAGGAAAGATAGAGAGAGGGAGAGGGACAGGGAGAGAGAGAGAGAGAGAAGACCGACAGACAGGCCGACAGACAGACAGAGACAAAGACAGGGATAGAGGGTAGAGACAGACAGACCGACGAAAGGAAAGACAAACAGAAGAAATTCTCAAATGAAAGACAAGAAATAATGACTGTGTAAATCCAATGTTGTAGCAATGGAAACAGGTGTAAGCTAAGCCAGGAAAAAAAATATTAGAAAAAAATTCAATAACAGAAACAACAACAACAACAACAGCAACATCATTAACAAATGACACATGAAAACAGCCGCTGGCGACAGAAAAAGTGCAACATTTATCATCAATATGAACGCAGAAAAAAGGAAAGAAGAAAACTCTCAATGTAATTGATCCGGTCAACTAAAACAGATCGAAGAACAAAAATCGATACTGGCGGCTTTCTGCTCCACCCAAATTGATTTTTCTTATGGGTATCGTAGCCTACCCTGGTAATCATGAAGTCATCGCAGAGATGTAACATACTCCAGAAACCAAAAACTTACTCAAAGAGTCATTTCGTACCCAGCGTATCGGAGTTTATTTCCATATGATACATTCGACAGCCAACCTATTGGCCAGGAAGTCAGGGTTCCACACACCGAAAGGATTTGTTTCGTTTCTGACTTTCATTTTTTAGGTGGGCCGTGACTAAAAAGGGTGTGGGCGTTTGGTCACGTGACGTGCACCCGCCAGCTTCGTCACGTGACCCATACATGATGAATGAGAGCCCACGTCACCCCAAGGGTCACAACTCATCAATTACTTCCGGTGAGGACGGTCGGAGCGGGGAGGTAACTCCGGGGGTCGGCAAATATCTCAACCAGCACTCAAGTTATGGCGGATCTAGATTTCGCTCTGTCACTTGGTCAAAGAGAGTTATTGCAAAATCGCATCTTCTTCCACTGAGACGCTTCATCTCAGGGCGGGGGCAGAGACGGCGGAGGATGGAATTGAAATTTGCAATTAGATAAGAAACCCCCCTTCGACTATGCTGATTGCGAGAAGCAAATGAGGCCCACCCTAATCCCCCCCACATATTTACCCAGACAATTTGTAAAATTATTCCCCGGACGGTTATCAAATTAATTGAAGAGATACGGAGAGAGGAATCTTGAGCCGGCAGAAGCAAAAATATTTCATTTATGCCTGGGTATCGAAACTGTGAACAGCTGAAAATTCGAGTGTTAGAAATATTTCAGGGTTTTTGAGAACACAGCGCAGAAAATATGCTAGAAATTTCCTACATTTGTAGGCTGTGATTGCTTCAAATAGCGTAATGGATATTGGTAGGTCTTAACTATACTAAGGTGTTAAATACACGGAATGTTAAATAGACTACTTACGGAAAGCTTTAATACTGAATATCTTTGATGCTGCTTTTAATCAAAAGAGGACATGCTGGTGTGCATGAAATCCAGTAATTTTTATATTGAAAACTTCATCTTCACAGTAGGGATTTAGTTTTCAGCGTGTTCAATTTTCTTGGGAATTATGCGAGCAATTTTGGATTCATAAACAACTGACAGAACGAAATCAGTGGAGAAATGGCGGTTCCGACTACCTTTTGTAGAGTTTTCACACAACAGGTATTTGTTTTTGTTTACTGTGCCGTGTAAATCAAATCGTCTCTTCATTGAAGCGACTTTCTATGTGTGTTATAATATGTGTGTACTCTCGAGGGAAATGATTCGTCTCGGGTTTGGTTCTTGTTTGTTCCAATTCCATTTTTTTTGCACGAAAAATTCGACGTTAAACGTTTGCGGCTTTAGTATTATGATATAAACAGCTTGACAAATGCCGCAACGCATTTCAAACAAGTGTCAGAGTTTGCATTTGTTATCATGTCTTCTCCATATAAAAGATCTTCAGTTTTTCGTTAAACTGGAAATAATACGAACAAGGACCAAGATCGCGTCATGTCTATCAGTTCGACATGTGAAGTTAAGAGCACTGAATTGGTTTGTTTCAAGTGACGTCACAGAAGCTGCCATCTTTACACTTTGTTTTTCTTAATCATAATATTTACTGTGAATCTTGTGGTGCACTGGGCCAAGTCTGGTTTGTCTCAATGTTAAAGTGAGCTGTGTGAGCTGTGTGAGCTGTGGTCAGCGGAGTTGAAACGGGATCTGGTGCACTGGTGAGTCTAAAAACGTGGGTGTCTCACGGATTCCGGAACGTCAAAAAGCGCTTTGAACCAGCAGGTAGCACAGACTAATAAAATACCCAGACTGGATGAGCCCATTGTGTGACGTCACAAAACAGCGAAAGGTTCGCCATTGTAGGTTTACGGTTGCGACCGACGCTTCAGCATCGCTACAGTGCAGCGGTCGCTAAAAGTCCACACTATCATCATTTATAACAATAAAAAAAAAGGCAGACGTAGACAATAAAATGAAAGGATAGGCAAGTTAATGCATTATTAATACATGTACAACCAATCTTGACAAATAAAAAGAAATTTCTACTGCAGATAGAACTAGAATCGGAATTTTCCGAGCGGCGGCCATGTTGGTTATACGGCTGCATCTCATTAACTTCCGTAAAAAACGACACAGCCCGAAGCTTGTGTTTCCAGTCTGGTTGATTTATTAGTCTGTGGCAGGTAGAGAGAGAGACCTCGTGCTCTGATTCAAAGCAAACGTAAGACACACGTCTCAATGCACCAGGAACTAGGTGTCCGGGAATCATCTATTCTAACGGGCACGACTATTGTCACTAGAAAATAGAAACTTCTCTAGTCTAGTAGAGTTGTAAATTACTTACTGTAAATTGTATTTTTGTCGTCTCCAGGTATCTGGTGTTTATAATAATAATTATAATGATGAAAGTTGATAAAATTACAGTAAATCATTGTGTCGTTGTGAATAATTAAATCCCCCTTCCCCATCTGCCTCCCCTATACCCTAGAAAAACATTTAGATAGAAACAAATGAATAAATGAACAAATGAATGAATGAATAAATGAATAAATGAATAAATGAATGAATGAATGAATGAATGAATGAATGAATGAATGAATGAATGAATAGAAACTTTTAAAAATAACTAAGAATAGAAAGTGGGGTTCATTTTATTTAACCCTATGGAATTTGCTCGTGGACTTTCAGTCAACATGGCGGCCGAGCATTGCATGGTGATCTCCATTCTTGACTTAAATGAAATATAATAGGCGAAGGACAATTTCATGTTGTCTTTAGCTCTGCTTACTTCTGGGGTCTTCTAATTTCTTGTCGTTTCATTTTTTCCTTTGCCCAGTTAAAAGTACCTTCAACATCACCGATATCTTATACTGTACTCTCTAGATTTACCTGTCGACATTTTGGCTTTTTTTGTTAGATCAAATAACTAACCTGGGGAATGTATCATTTTCTCATTCCATGCACGTGGTATCATGGGACACAAAAAATTTCAAACAAAAGGATTACAGTTGCAGTAGCTTGATAACTGGAGACCAGCGCTTTTGAATTCCGGTAATGAGATGGAATATCAGACAAATTATGCCGCTTGATTTTCCTACTTAGTTTGTGAACATTGGTTTTCTCATTCATCTGTCATCAGCAAGACGCTATCTATTGTGCTGGTAACGCACTGAATCAAATACGTCTCGTCTCAATTTTAGTGTGAGACGTCAACTGTGGAGTTAAGGCATCTTTCCATTGTCCGTATTTTTTTATGCGTTTCACGTACGTACCATAGACCGAAAATGCAGGTGCAGAAGACGTGCGTAGTTTTATAATATACGCATCCTATAATTTCATGGTGCGCATTTCCACCGGGTATTTAGAAAAACGCATCACGGAAATGAAAAGTGTGCACAGTTTCTGTAAAATGCTTGCGTGAAAGAAGTACGTAAGTAAAAATTATCCTGCATGGAAAGTGTCCTTTGAAAATGGATCTCGTGCACTGCTGGGGAGGCCGCCACAAGTCTGCCCAACTGATTCGGGCGCGACAAAACTGCGTTGATTCAGCTACGAGAAAGCGAGACCCCGCGTACTGTGTAAAAACAGAATGATTCAAAACGGACTTGACCCAGAGCGCCACTAATTTTAGAGTCTACAGTTTTCAAAATTTGACTTCTTCATTTCTATATGGCAACATTGTCATGTTTTAAGCAAGGATATTCATAGTGGTTGTTACCGAAGTTCACGTTTTTTTTTGTTTTTTTAGAGAAGTGCCAAAGTTACAGAATAATTCTTTGCCCCATCAAATTGCCCCCTGACCTGGACTAAACTGTCAGAACTGTAAGATTTGACTGTTGACTTTGGAGACCGAGCACATTCTATTTTTGGAACGTCTTTCACAGTGCCAAGAAAGTCGTTGAGAATCACCCCTATGTTACTACTAATAATAATAATAGATAGCTTTTATACAGCGCATATCACAATCCTTTACGGGTTTTCTCTATGCGCTTTACAATCACTCAACTAGATCCAGATCTAGAATCTTTCATACAGGTGACATTTTAACATCCTTTTAAACTGTGACAATGTTTGCAATCTGCGGACACCTAAAGGAATCTCATTCCACACCCTGGGTCCAACATGGCTGAATGCCCTTTCACCAAAACTTTTCAGGTTCACTACAGTGTCACGAGTGGAGTGAGCGATAGTTAATAATCACGGGGGGAAAGGAGGAGAGTAAAATTAACGCACGTAGACAAGTAAGTTAAAGCGTGCTGTTATGAGTGGTGGGGGGTCTGAATGAGGCGAAAGCGCTGTATTACTATCACTGCAAGTTAGAAGGTCCTACTGAACGGACGCAAGAGAAAGCCCAGCGGGCGAACATAAGGGGAGCAGTCGGAAGACGGATGAGAGTGTTTTTTCCAGTGATGACTGGTAGGTAGAACGTTGATTGATAATTATGATTGATGTATTATATTATATTCGTCTATTACCATGATGTAAATAAGTATATGTGAGGAATGTGGAAGTCCTTGATATTGGATATAGCAATGTGCGCCATGAGCGATAGATGAAAGTTGAGTTCATGGATTTGTAGCGCGAGTGAGTAGTGTGTACTCCGATGGAGGTGTGTTACCGTAAGATGTTTGGTGAGTGAAATGTGAACTATTGTGTGTACGCTTCATGGGTTGTAAGGAGAGGTGGAGTGAGTAGAAATGGTAGGGTATTATACCAATGTAATGTTATTCTTGTAGGTGTCGGGGACGGGCCAAAGAGCCGCCTCGGTGAGCACAGGGGATAGGCCAGCATAGGGCCGGAGGCCACACATAGGCCAAGAGTGAGGCTGTCGGTGCAGGACAGTAGAGGCACATAAAGTCGTGGCAGTCAGGCCACGGACAGGGACGTAGATATGAGCGTGAATGTGATAATGTACTATTGCCATGTTGATGGGCTATTGAAATGATAATGTGCTATCGCCCTGCTGAGGTGCTAGTGGAATGCTAAGGTGTATGACAATAGGAAGGTGATATTGAGAGACTGCGGTGCCAGTGAATTATTAATGTGCTATTAAGACCCTGAGGGGAGAGGCTGAGGCCGAAGTGCCTTCAGGAAGTAACTACCGGGTTGTGGATCCGAGGAAGAGTGCATGTGAGAATAAGGCCGTTGTACGGCAGTTAATTTCAATAATATAATGTATGTAATTGCGCTATTATCTGTATAATTATGTTTAATAAATGTGTGAGTCTGATGGGTTGTTCTGTTAAGTGTTAAACTTGTTCGTTCGTGATTGTTGTCCTGTCATAACTTATTACATCTCCCAGTCTCGGATTTGTGACATACAGGTACATTTAGACTAAGGTCAGTAGATGATCTTAATGCTCTTACAGGGCGATGTAATTCTATAATAGCCACGTACTGTCTGGATCCCACCCCCCCCCCCCCCACGGCTGTGTCTCAGTCACAGAAATACTACTTTTAGATTTTCAAGTCCCACACGGAAGAAAGGAGAAAGCAACTTTCAGTGACATTTGTGTTATTTATTAAGTTAAGCAATTACATTGCGCTCAGCTGTTAAACAAATAATAGAATAATGATATTCTTCGAAAGAATGAAAAACAAGTAATCTGCAGGCTGTTGGAACCTAATTAAAACTAACCTTTGTGGTTGTTCTTAAGGGATTGTGATATTTTACATAGAAAGCTATAGCTGACTCCTGAACACAACTTGTGCTGTCTCCATTTGGCTTCGTAATGAGACTGCGGTCCACGGACAACAGCTTATAAGAGCCGACCGACGATGTGTATACGATAAGTTAATTGTGGATTGTACAGAATCCTAGCAGACCTTAGATTATAGCTGCAAAACCACGAATAACATTTCTACTGCATTTTATTAACAGTATAACTGTGTTAGTACTGCCAGCTGCAGGGTTGCGGCTCCACAGACCCCGTGTTTGTACATCCGAGTAAATGTTATTGTTTCAAGTTGTGCTTCAATAGTTGGTGGACTATTTGTTTGCTAAGAACTAGGGGGTTGTTTGAGCAGGGTAGATGTGGGTAGAGGGTTGGATGGGGTAGCTAGTGGAGGTGGGTGATATAGGCTGTGAGATGGCTGTCTTTCTAGCTTTATCTATCTATCTATCTATCTATCTATCTATCACATCTTTGCTTGCCTTCCATTTTAGTAATTCTTCTGCCAGTCCGTCGGCCTGCCCCTCCCTCCCTACTTGTCAGTCTGTGCGTCTGTCTGTCTGTCTGTCCGTCTGTCTCTCCTATACAACACACTACTTTCAACATCATCTATCCATCACCTGCTTTTAGCACTGTGCCCCACACCAACAGATCTGTGTACTCACCCAGACACAAACATACATGGATCAATACTGATGAAGCTCTCAGTAATCTTACCTTCCATCTCCCCCCCCCCTCCCGCCCCCCCCCCCACCCCATCCCTCGGGCGCTCATTTCCAGCCGAGATTAAAAGAAAATGAAGATTGAAACTCAAGCCAATGCCCGAGTGACAAGTGACATTTCCAGCGACGACTTCAGAAATAAAAAACAAAAAACTCGAGCCACTTGACATTAAAACCAACATAAAACGATGAAATAAAAGACCGCCGAGCTCCAGAAGAAAGATGGTTTCGTCGGCCCTGAGTAAAGATGTTGCTGTCGTATGTGTCCACTGGTGTGATTGTCAGTCGGCTTCTCACTTTGCAGCTACAGGCGACAGGATTTGACATTGGGAATTCAATCCGCGACCTAATCAGTAACTCTATCCCCTGTTTGCCAGCATACCTAACCAGTTTGAACGATCTGAAAGGCCGTATTTTTGTATTTCATTACTCGCTAAACAAAATTTAATGAACAAAACTAGATTAAATACCAGTTTCTAGTCTCTTTTCCCACCTGTGTTATGTTGACATTTTATGCTCATATTTCATCTAGGCCAAATTGATAAAAAGACAAAAACATTTCAAAAAACAATCTGACATTAATCTTCCAAAAATCTGCCCATGGACAATGTAATTAGACGAGTAGAGCATGTAAGCAGGTTGCGTTTTTGTCCATGTCATATCTTGCATGGAGGGATCGTTTTGCCAGATAGTTTATCCCAGTGGTTCTCTGAGTCCCAGACAACAGTCCTCCCAGTGCGATCTCCGGTTTGTTCAGTTCCGAAGAAAGCATTATCGCGACCCCAGGTCTTGTTTGTTCTGTCTTCATATTTTTCTGAGACACTAGAGATATTTAAGTATGGACATGGGGTATACAAAATGCACACTTTGACTCGTTTAAAATGTGCTGTGGCAATTATCAACCTGTTTCACAGTCCCGATTTATTAAAAGCCCTTATCATAATGCTAAAGCTACAAATGTTTAAAGCCGAATTTATTAGTTGTGTAAAAAGTGGAGTTGGAACAGACAAGAACCAAGGTCACGTTGTGCTTGGGGATCTATGGAAGAATTATTTCCTGACGTGGGGCCACAGCGCCTATTGTTCTTGCTGAAAGAGGCTAAGATCTACAATTTAATTTAAAGACAGTTATACACATGTACAAAATTCTTTTCAGATCTATACAAAACATTTTTTTGAGATTTATCAGTTGAAATCAAGTTTGCAGGGAACTATTTAATTCTATTTGTGAAATTTAATGAAGGTCCGAATACCAAAGATATAATTATGAAGTACCTTAAAAAGATCGCGAAAGGAGCAACATGGCAAATCATCATGCCGACTCAAATCTAAAAAAAAAAGAAAATCATCATTCAAATTGAATTGTCGTCTAAAGCCTCGACGCGTATCTGCCGATTTTCACTGGCCTGCCAGTTTGATGGTGACGTCACGAGCCTGAGCTCCAATCAGAGCCCGCGCATCAGCCGACTAATTGGGTCTCACTGAAATCAATGTCATGACGTCACTATCCATCCAACTAATCGGCCCATCAACATCGGCTACTGTACACCTGGACTGGGGTCTGACATTTCTCCCCTATCCCTCTTGCTGCCACAGGGCTGATATATCGGCCCGTCATTATGCTGCGGAAGATTGCCGCACCGCCGATATATCGGCCCTGAAGTTTCATGCTAAAACTGCCATGAGGCCGATATATCGGCCGCAATAATTATTGTTCTGGCATGTTTTGCACACCTAATTCAACACTACTTCCAGCTGTCTTTCTGTCCAATAATCTATTATTCTGGTAGTCTTAAGGAAGGCAGGGAGTTTGGGTTTAGTAGCAAAAAGCCTAGGAACAGGTATTTACTGTTTGAGGACTACTGAGGTAACTGGGGAACATCCAGGTATATTATACATGTATTCCTCCAGGCAAAAACTGAGAAGCTCGGAAAAACTGAATTAATATAATTAAATTATGATTGCAAATGTAAACAAATATTTGTCAGGGAATATTTATTTACTGATGAAAATTAATGTCGCTCACATGCACAGAGCAATGGGTATAGGGTTAGATCTGAAATATTAGTTCAAGTACCCGGTTTTGCCCGGAATCAACCTGCTTCGTGTATCCTCCTCCTTTCCCATCTCCAATTCTCCACCCTCTGTGTCTTTTTCTCTCACAGACTCTCCCCCCCCTCTCTCTCTCTCTCTCTCTCTCTCTCTCTCTCTCTCTCTCTCTCTCTCTCTCTGGTATATACCGAAGGCCGGAGCTACCGTGAAAGTGCCTCTACCAATCTGACTGAGACCGTGTTATAAATAAGTTCTACGGACTCAGTTCAGATCTCCGTTGTCGTTTAATCCCCCTGTCCCGGGTGTGTGCCATCTGTGTGGTTAGGTCTGTGGAATGGTACCCGAATTGTTGTAGGATACCTAAAGCTGTGGGAGATGACAGCACAGGGGATATACAATATTGAGTTGTTTCATGTTTGTGCAATAATGTGTTAGATGTGTGTACCATGTATGTGCTCATAAACACTCTGTGAAAATGAGCTTCCCTCGCGGGCTAACAGACCGATTCTTATCTTATCCTATCTTATCTTATGTTTTAAAGGTTTGAGAACCTCTAGTCTAGACACACTCACGTCCACTTATGGGACTTCGCTAGGTAGAGAATTTTTATCCTCTACTATGACATGACATAACAAGAACTTTTCGTTTACAACGAAAATTGCACAAGGAAATTACGACACTTGTTTGTGGCTACGAAAAGTGCTAGAAATGGCCGAAAACTGAACTCGTCCATTTCTGATCAAAACCAATTTAAGCTTCCCTTTAGAATTTAAAAAAAAAATGTTGTTGGTAGTTGAAATTTGCTACAGACATAACAAACATTTATGAAAGTGGATAAGTTTTTGTCCGTGAAAAGTACCTGGATTAAGTGTGCACTATGCAAACATTTGATGTATTAACCTGCCAAAACACGTCAAATGCCAATGTCAACAAGAGTGTTTCTCAACGTCCGGGTTGGTGAAGCTGCAGGCAGTAGATCCGTGACGTTCTCTGTTCCACAATTTCCTGACTCTAAAATGTGCTTATTACTCTCGTTTGATTGCATTTCAATCTTTATTAAAATCCTAAATTTGTTTGACCTAAATTTGAATGTTGTTTCCAAATAACCCTTAACAACAAACGTTAGTCCGTTACAAAATAACCGATACCAGTTGTTCTTAGATATTTTTTTTAACCCTGTAGCGCCTAGTGTACGATATTTGAGGTGACCTGGAGCCAAAATGCTCTATCTTTGATACACTTACTATTTGCATATTTGTTAGAAAATATTTTTTCCAATTCAATATTTATATTTTTGCAATAATCTAACTATTAAAAAACAAATTCAGCGATTTATTTCAAAAGTTTTTTGACTGGCAATTTTCGTCTGGGCATTAGAGGGTTAATAATTGGATGAGGGAATCGGCATTGCCCGGGCATAAACCTGTGTTCCCACCTTTCTCTCTCCCTCTCTTTGTAGTCAATTTCCCATATCAATCTAGTTTTGCTTCAGAACTCATGCAGGACAGTGCACTACACACCAACTGAACGTTTATAGATACCGTTTCCTCGTGTGGTGAGCTTATGAAAAGGAGCGCTCAAAGAGGTCATTGCATTTTAAATTTTTACAACTATTTTTATACAAAATTGCCTGACACTTGAATAAACACAATGGGTCGATGCAATAACGATTGGGTGAGATTAGTTGATACTTGACAAAATTAATCTTATAATTTTTGAAACCGTCATTCAGGCTGTAGCTGTGAGCACATAGAGGTCGAAAACTGCCTCAATGAATTACTCCCGCCACTATTTTTGTTTACAATCTTACAATCAGTTAATTCCAAGTTAATGATCGTATTTTTGCATGTCTGTATAAACCATTTTGTCTTGACATGAATAATATTTTGCTTTTTTTTTTTTAACCCATGAAGTAACTTTTTTCCCCCCTTCAAAACTGTTTCAAGTCGGTATAATGTTAAATGTTAAAGCAATAGGGTTGAGGGACGGAGTGGGTCGGACTTGATATGCCAGTGGTAGTCTACGAAGTGGGTGGCGAAAAACGGTTTGAGAGACATTGTTCTAAATCAATGCGCAAATAATGACGTACATGTAAATTGTCTCCTGCTTACTTCACATGATCAGTATCACGTATCTACATTTTATTCGGTACTTTTGAAAAATATATCTAAAATTATTATTATTAATATTATTATTTTGTGTTTTTGACAACTTGTAGAAAAAATGGTAATCTTTGAGTAAGAAAGATTGAGACACTACTGGAACTTGCTTACACTCAAGGCGATATTCTTGCCAGCTGCCATTCAGTTATGAAGTTGAACATTGGATCAGCGTATTACAATGGGGACATGTTGGTTTAAAGGGAAGGTACTCCCTTCTCATGCCGAAGGTAACGGGTTCGATCCCCGGTCGGTACAGCTAGGCATGTTGGAATTGTTTTGTTTTTTTTGTGTGTTTTTCGGGGGGGGGGGGGAAATCCTGTCCCTGATTCCAAGATTGGTAGGACTGAGCACCTAGTCTTCTCGGCTCAGGACAGAGAGGCCGTGTGCACGTTGCACACGTTAAAGACGCCTTGGTAGTTGGAAGTCGGGAAGAGCAGGCCGAACAAGGCCTCTACCCCTGGGCAAAATTCCAAAGAACTAATCCCTACCACAAAAACATACAGAAACCAGAAGAAGAAACATAAAGAAAAAAAAAGTGGAGTGTAAATGTCAAGAGCAGCGAAACCTTCTACAAATAAAGTCCTAAAACAAGACTATCAGAATGCAATTATTTAAAGTACTTGTTTTTCTTCTTCTCTGACATATTGAAGAATGATGATTTTTGCTGTTCATCGCAGATTATTGTAAATAGATATATACATGTAAATAAATTGTCTTAAGCAGCAAGGAGAGGAGAGAGAGAATGTCTGAGTGTTTCTAGTTTTTTTAAAAATGTCTTTTCAAAGCTTGTTTGGGTGATTCTTGTATATATTTTGAATTGGTCGCCATGACTACAATCAACTTGAGCTAAAGCAAATTGATCTATCTTAAAAGCCAAATGTGACTATAATTGGACTCTAAATAATCTGCCACTGAAATATTATTAGATGGCACCTTTTACCATGAGCTGGTGGATAAAATTTAATATTAGTCTATGTTTGGGTCTAATTTACTTTAATGTCTCTATCTGTTCTGTAGAGTTAAGAGAACAGAGGAGAACTTCATACACTCTGGCAAAGTAAAGCCAGATCTACCAGCACCAGGACGAGCATTGATGGGCCACTGAGCTTTGGATGAGGAAGAAAACTGCGACTGTTTCGGTGTGAGGTGAATGCTTGTTAAGCCAAGAAGACCAGGGAATGTTCGTGAGAGAATTCTAGCAGTGCATACTGCAGTCTGTATGGATTAACACATGAATGGGGTAAGTATAATGATATACTTGTATGTGTGTTTATTTGTGAGTGTGTGTGTGTGAGAGAGAGAGACTCCCTGTTTCATCAAGACGTCAAACAGCTCAGAAGACAACTCGGCTCGAACTTAATAGTTCACAGGTTACCTCTCTCTCTCTCTCTCTCTCTCCCCTCTCTCTCTCTCTCTCCCCCCCCCCCTCTCTCTCTCTCTCCCTCTCTCTCTCTCTCCCTCTCTCTCTCTCTCTCCCTCTCTCTCTCTCTCTCTCTCCCTCTCTCTCTCTCCCTCTCTCTCTCTCTCTCTCTCTCTCTCTCCCTCTCTCTCTCTCCCTCTCTCTCTCTCTCTCTCTCTGTCTCTCTCTCTCTCTCCCTCCCTCTCTCTCTCTCTCTCTCCCTCTCTCTCTCTCTCTCTCTCTCTCTCTCTCTCTCTCCCTCTCTCTCTCTCTCTCTCTCTCTCCCTCTCTCTCTCTCTCTCTCCCCCTCTCTCTCTCTCTCTCTCTCTCTCTCTCTCCTCTCTCTCTCTCTCTCTCTCTCCCTCTCTCTCTCTCTCTCTCTCTCTCTCTCTCTCTCTCTCTCTCTCCCGTAGTCTTGTGGACAGTTTGGGGGTCCACAGGTGATCTGGCAACCAGCATCCTCCAATCCTCTGGGTTTTCTGACCTCCTGATTGTATCACTCAACCTCAAGCTCGTCCATTCTGGGATATTCTCATCCCATCTCTTCCTCTGTCTGCCTCTCCTTCTCCCCCCCCCCCCTTGCACTGTGCCCTGCAGGAATGTCTTGGCAAGCCCTGGTGATCTCGTGACATGGCCATACCATTTGAGCTTGCGTCTCTTGCGTCTCTTGCCCAAGGTCAACAGTTTACCTATTATTTTTTGACATAGAACCAACCACTCGAGCGACCAATCAAACAAACCATCAGCAGAGATTTCTTGCAGTATCTTAGTGCAAGGTGTCCCTGATCATACGTCAATCGAACACCGGGAGAAGGTCTGACAAGTCATTATTTCTAACTGGATTCATATTTGCACCATGATAATGTTTTTACTGGGCAGATCCTAAAATTCAGAACTGTGTGAAAATCACAGTAAATCTATTTCTATTCTCAGCATTTTGAGGGTTAAGCAGAAAAATTTTGTCTGTATTTCTGTTTGGCTTCTCTGACAGTTGGCTCAAGTGTGTCTGCACGTGTCAGATACCACACAAACAAACAGACAGACGCAGTGCAAGACGGTGCTCACTGGTGCGACTAAACAGTCCTCGGTGTGCCTCTAATTTGGGGGCGTTTAACTTAATTACCGCCCGTGCCGCTTTTCGGCCGCCTTGACATGTGACACGTCAGGACAAAAAGAGGACTAAAGTCCTGTGGCGCGTTTGTTCTGGATAATCTCACACAACATGAATGTTTGTCGTCATAATTATTATTGCTATTTTATATATTTAGTTAATTAGGCCTATTTAATGGTGTATGTATGATTTAACAAACACTAGTGCACAGAATATTTTATTTTCTGATGGCATGCATTGATTTTTGTACAAACTGTTAGACACTCGTAACTGACTATGTCGCTGATAATTGTCAGCAAAGCTGTTTTCTCTCTAACAGACAGACAAACACATTGACAGACAATTAACTGAAATTGATATGAACAAATGTTAACTCTGAAACAAACAGACAGAGAAACAGAAAGACAATGAAATTTTCATGAAAATTTGCATGAAACCTAGGCCTACCTTCTGACTGCCGATGAGCCTATCGTTCTGTCCGTCTATTTGTTTCCTTGTCTGTCCAGCCACCTCGTGTCCATGCAAATCATAGCAAAAACCCATTGTTTTACACACAATAGATTGATATAACAGTAATGGGATGAAACCATCATGATTATAGTTGATCAAATTTGTAGTTCACGCTCAGTAATTCATAGATCATTGTTGATTTCATTGTTTGTCCCCAAGGAATTTCAACAACCAAGGGACATTCTTGTTTTCTTTTGGGGGACATTTATTATATTTTGTTTTCAATTTCGAAGGGATTTAGGGGAAATTAGGGATAAGTGGTAATATTTTTGTGTTGTTTTTTTCTCTCTCGAGTTTGTGAACAATTGGACGTTGTTGTTTGTATTTATGAGACTCCCCAAAATTTGAGTGTACAGAAACGTTGTTGTGAACGATTCATTAATTTCATCAGATAATTTACG
Organism: Onchidella celtica; assembly: GCA_963931925.1. Taxonomy (NCBI): domain Eukaryota; kingdom Metazoa; phylum Mollusca; class Gastropoda; order Systellommatophora; family Onchidiidae; genus Onchidella; species Onchidella celtica. Next base: position 51,042,095 of record OZ007577.1, on the reverse strand, counting down.
GCACCCCTATTCTCCCTTATTCCCTCAATGGTTCCATTACAGAACTGCGTGATATTGTGTTGAAGTATTATTTAAAAAAGAAGAAAATATTAAGTTCCCGCATTTGACAGAATTTTATGATTTTTTTTTTAATTGTTTGACTTTATTTTTATTCTGTTGCATTTTTTTTTTTTTGTCCCCTGAAGGTTCATTGACCGAGAGTTTGATCTGTCTTTTCTTTTCCTTTACGTTTTATTATATCGTTTCTGCACTTTTTCTTACGAGAGCGTTTGCTACATACGACGTTTTTCTTTTTGCCATATTTTGACTTTGACATTATGCTGGAATTTGTCAGAGTATTTTTTTCTGTAAGTAGAGGATTATCTCCCTCCTCCTTCCAGTCCACTGTCTTCTCTTATCGTCCTTTCTTTCTTTCTTCCTTTCATTCTTTCTGTCTTTCTGTCTTTTCCTTTCTGTCTGTCCATCTGTCTTTCTTTCTTTCTGTCGTTCTTTCTGTTTGTCTATCTTTCTTTCCGCCTTAATTACTTGTTCTCGGTATGATTTTATAATGATCAAAAATCAATGCCATATACCAGACCCTGTCTTGGCCACTGGACACCATGATCAGTCATGCCCATTGTCCATCTTCCTAACTCCCTCCCCCCCCCCCTTTCGAAAACCATTTCGTTGTCATGGCGACGGTGGCCATCTCGGAAATAAATAAGTTCAGTTTAATCCGAGGTAAACACCACGTTATTATTAACAACCCTTTGGCCAGATTTTCTCATGCCAGGTCACCCCAGTGATACCCGTTCAGACCCCCCTCACATAATGAGCCCAAGTCCCCACAGATCCCTCCAGGTCGACCTTGAGTGTTTGTGTGTGAGCAGTGAAGCGTGAGATTTGGCAAATCTTGTGGTCACCCGGGCCTGTCACTCTGAGGCTGGAGAGTTTCCCTGACAACTTTGGACGTTGATTTAATATCAGAACTTTTGTAGCCAGAAAGGCAAAGAGGATCAAAGAAACGGGTTACTGTTAGGGGAACGTGGTATTTTGCACAGCAAGCTCTAGTTGACCAGTGAACACAGCTTCGGTTTTGTGATTGGACTACGGTCACTTAGCTACAGCTACAAAGTGGAAAAAAAATCCGAGTTTCCAGAAAGTATGACGTGTAATAGTATGTATAGAGAGATTTCACTATTGGTCCATTTGCATTGCAAGACACGGGAGGCGGCGCGAAACTACTGTTATAATGGAGCGGAAAGTAGGTCGCTTTTGTAAACAATATCCGTTTGTGCATTTCCACGGGGCGTAGGAGCTTGCAAACGATTTTAGATAGTTTCAATCAACTCAAAAATATGAACAAACCACAGTAAACAGATATGCACACTATCTTTGGTGAAGACGGTCTCTTTCAATTCTTCAATTTCTTGTTTACCGTAGCGACCTAGTTTCGCGATTTGGCGGAAGTGAGATCTCTCTAGAAATACATACTCTCTGGATTTTCTTATATAAAAAAAAAATAGTGGCGGGAGTAATTCATTGTGGTGCAATTTTTGCCCCTTTTTTTCACTGGACGCTGCAGCCTAAATGACAGTTTCAAAAATCATAACATTAATTTCCTTTCTTTTCAACCATTCCAGCCCAATCGTTTTTATATCGACCGATTGTGTTGATTCAAGTTTCAGGTATTTTTAAATATAAAAAAAAGTTATAAAAATGTAAAATACAATGATCTTTGTTTTGGCTTCCTGTAGGAAGCCCGTCGCACTGGAAAGGATATTAATGTGCGTTCAATGCTGTGCGGGCAATTTCCCTACCAGAAAATGAGCGCGTAGAGGAGTGAGGGACCCGGAGTATCTAGACATAACAAAATAAGTTGATGAAAGTGGTCAAAGCGTTTAATCAGTATGGTCAAAACATAAAAAATTTAAAAAGAATAGGTCTGAATGTCATTGTCTCCGTGTATGAGTTCCTTTTTTTTTAAATTTCTTTCCTTTCATTTCAGTTCGCTTTGTAATGTATTACTGTCTTAAGAACAAAAACGACCAAGTCGACGACAACAGCAACTGCCAATACTACTGCTACTACTGCTATTACTATTATTATTACTACTATTGCTACAACAGTTGCTGCTACTACGACTATTACCACTAGTCGTTTTTCCCTCTGTTTCAAATCAAAACAGTGTAATAACAATAATCAGAATAGTAACAACAACAACTACAACAGTAACAGCAACAAAATGTTAACCGCTGGTGCCAGAAATTATTCGTCTGTAACATTTGGCACAAATAAATCACCCTTAATATTCATCGTACATAATAAATTAACTGCCGAATTCATTTTTTTAAAAAACATAATTCAAAGTCTTTACCCCCAGCTTAATACAAACAGTAAATTTATCCACGTCAGAGCACATACCGTTATTTAGCACGGCAGATTTCCGCGCGCAGACGCCATACGGTGTCAGAAGTGGTGCACATAGCGCGCGCGGAGTCTCCTGGGAATTCCCCATAGTCTTTCGCGTGCAGATCCAGCACAAGATGGCGCCTTGGGACCTGCTATCGCCCAGTAATAAAAAGCCCGCCAATAGAAGGCGGGGAAAATGATTCCATAATGCATTGCGATCAGCACCGGTCGCACTGGTGCAAAGGGGCAAGGGGAGACAATTCAGCTTTATTTCCGGTGTAAATCAAAACAATGAAGAGAGAAAACCGCTTTTCGTCTTTCCTGTTATTCCTTTATGTTTTTCCCGGGGAAAAACTAACGAGAGTGAAAAGGGATTTTTTTTTTTTCCTTTAGCAGTCGATAGGCCTACTTGAAATGTAGTGATGTTTGTCAAAACCCTGCGTGCCGCAGAAAGCCAAATAAATTCTGGTCAATGAATCATTCTGAACTCTGTCCGACTGACAGATCGGCTGATGCAAACGATTCAGTCTAATCTGAAAAGGCGGGTTTGAAAATAGACCAAGTACAAAAGTTTATATTGTTATGTTATTTCAACGAAATACCAACATAGAAAAGCGTACATGTTGCATGACCGTGGATCTGTACATTACAGTAGAGTTGTGAAAGGAATGGAGATTCTCGAGAAAGAATGTGATGTTGTCCTATTTTTTTTTTCGATCGTGTTTTACACGTTCTGCCCATTGCCCATATTATCATGGCTAATTTAGTTGTCCTTTACTCCGAAAAACCTATACTAAAAACCTAAAAAATTTGAACTTAAAATTTCACAGCATTTATTTTCTCGTTTTGAGCCATGAACGTTTTCGTCTTTTTTTTTTTTTTTTTAAATTAATTCTTATCTTAATTTTTTTTTTCCAATTATTTTTCTCTCTTATAGTTTTTTTTTTTTTCAATTACTTTTTATCCGTCAGTTTTATACCAAGCTATTATTTATGGAGAGACGTTCTTGTTTTCTTTTTCTCAGTTTCAACATTGCACTGTCACACAAACACCCCCAAAACAATAACAACAACATCAACGACAACAACAACAGCAGTAACAATCTCAGCAACAACATATTATGCACAGCCATACATCCGTGCCCACACACAGACGCAGACACAAACACACTCAACCCACACCCACCCACACACCGAAACCCACACTAACATACACACACCCACACCCACCCACATTCACATACCCACACCCACTCACATACCCACACCCACACCCACACACTCATCCACACACACACGCACACACACACACACACCCACACTCACCTACCCACCAACACCCACACCCACACGCCCCCCCCCCACCCACACACACACAAGTCACCCCGACGTCATTTCTGTTTTATATTTTGAACACACCAGAATCCCAGAGAATTCTCTTATTTTTTTCATCCTCTGTCCCATTTTCCACTCTTCTTTATCTGATTCCTCCGGTCGTTCCGCTAGCCTCGGCCCATCTGTCGAGCATTGCGCACTCACCACACAAACTGCCTGAGGAAACACTCTGCCATCCAGACTTTTTTTTTTTTCATGGGTTTGGAAATATTTTTTTATCTTTCATTTCACACCAAAAATTTAATGATTTTTCATTGTGAATTAAAAAAAAACTTAATTTATTAACAACATCAAAAAAACAAACATACAAAAAAACTATTTAAATTTACGAACCACAAAAAGAAAGGTTTTATACGGGTTTAGTTCCGTTTTCTCGTGTAAGGTTAGGGTTATTTCCCTTCTAGCTTTGCAGTTAAAGTGCTCTCCCCTTGGGCGTTTTCAATGCGTTGTCATGGTTAAAGTGGAATATGAAAAATTTATTTGCCAGCTCTAATGTAATGTATGCATTGCAACCCGTTGTTGTCTGGTCTTCGTTTGTCATAGTCAGAGGGCTGGGCCTTTTGGTCTGTCAGGGTGAGTGAGAGAGTTGGGGCTGAGAGGCAGGGATAATGTATGGAGTCCCAGGGACAGAATGAGATTCTGGCTGAACTTGTTAACGGATTACGGTTTCTTCAGAGTGGAGAGGGTAATCTCTCTTAGTTTTTGTCTTTGGAATAGTTTTGTTTTTAAAATCACTAACGTTTGGAGTGTGGCCGGTTCTTCTTAACTGTAGTGTGTTGGCTTTTGTCTGTTTCTCCTCCCTGTTCTCTCTCTCTCTCTTTGTCGATGTGAGTTTGTGTGTGTGTCTGTCCGTTAGCCGGTGAGTCTGTCTTCTGCCTGCCTACTTGTCTGTCCGTCTATCCGTCTGTCTGTCCGGATCTAATTAAACCAAAGTATTTTTGTTCTTTTTGATAATGGGGCAAATACGCAAGGAAGAATACAAACAAACAAACACAAAATAATCATAAATAAACACCTGAACATCAATGGCCAGTTAGAACTTCTCAGGCCTTAACCTAACTGATGCTTTTGTTTACATAATATTATGCGAATAAATCAAATTTTGCTGATAAAATCTATGACATATTCAAGACATCTGAGATGATGTTATTTGCTGTACCGGTGGACTTACATAACTGACAAGTCATCATTATTATCATCATCACCACAAACGCCACCGTCATCATCATCGTCATCATCATCACTATCATTGTCTTCATCGATACCATTAGCATCAATAGTGTTTGGTTTCATCAATTGGTTTCTCCTCGTCTAATCTTTCAAGCATTGCCTCATCTTCATCATTATCAGCACCTTCTGTTGACATCATCATTTCGTAATCTCTTTCGTGGTACCCCATCTGTGTCCTTCCATTGCTTTATTATCGCTATTTTCATCACACTTGACTCTCCTCAATACTCCCACCAGCATCTTGACGAGGATGATCCGTGCAACCGCACCATTGCCTCTCTTCAAAGACAGACAAGAGTGAAGAGGGGGGGGTGTGGGGGTGGAGAGGGAGGAGGGAGATTGTAATCCCTCTGGTTCTTTCAATGTCAAGATGATAAAGCTCATTAAATCGGATTAATGAAATGCTCCGAGACTTGGATTTGTTCAGTGGAGAGGAAAAAAGCAATGTTGTTTTAGATCTCATGTGGGCAATTATGACTGGGCTAGGCCAGGCGGGCGTCTAGATGTGTATGTGAGGGGTCACACGTGTGTCCGACACGGCGGGGGCACTCTTAGATGTGGATGGGGGTGGATAAAACAACTTATGAACAGATTAAGAACTACCCAGAGGGCAATGGAAAGAAGAATGCCGAACATCAGGACTACAAGATAAAATTCCCTCATGCTGAAATAAGCAAACAAAACAGCATTACTGGGCACAGTAAAATTCATGCTACATCAAAAGTGGACTTGGGCTGGACATGTGGGAAGGATGGATGACAACAGATGGACAGAACGCTGCACTGAATGACAACCAGTGACAGGAAGAAGAACAAGAGGACAACCAGGAAGAAGATGGCAAGACGACATAAAACAGAGAGGGGGGGGGGCAACATGGAGGAGGAAAACATCAGACAGAGAAGAATGGACCCCGTTATCGCAGGGCTACATCCTGCAGTGGATGAACAATGCCTAGGTGAACGGTGAAATGGGGTGGATACGATGATGTTTTTTTACTGCAGGTATGAGGGTGGGAAGGGGGTGGGAGTGGGGGACGGTTTGATATATTATCTACAAAACCAAACTGAAAATCCCATGTAGTTCTGAAGCCTCGAGTTTAAGTTTGAGTTTGGGTTTAACATCACGACGACATGATAGCCGCCACTTTGTGCCTTTCACGAATTTCTTTTTTTAACCTCACTTGGGGCTGCTAGTCTTCAGCCCTCAGATTCCTTTAAATTAGATCAAATAAAAATCCAGTTAGAAATCTAACCTGAAAATGCCGGTACTGTAAAGTATCTCTAAATGAACCCTAAAAATATGATATCAATTTTAGACTTGGGCCTCCTTCAGATAGGACAACATGTATCACGGATCCACGTCAGAAAATAATTCTTTCATGGATCCACGGGCATTGTGCCCTTCTTGGGTTGTGCTCGAAATCTACATTCTGTTAAATGTGGCTGACTCTTAGCTGGCAGTCACGGACTGTACACTGGGAGGGGTGCAGCTTTCCTACCCTGTGCAGGTATGTTGGGAGTTTGGGATTTTTCTCATATTTTCGTGTCCCTGATCCTATTGGGGGGGGGGGGGGGGGGTAGGATCGGGTACCTAGTCTTCTCGGATAAGGTCGAAAAATTAGGAGGGCCCGCGTGCACGTTGCGCACGTTAAGGATACCTTAGCAGTTGGAAATCGTAAAGAGCAGGCCAAACAGGCCGCTGCACGGGCAAAATTAAAATTATTAGATTAAAATTTATCCCTATCACCCCGCCCCCCCCCCACCCCCCCCCACCCCCCCCCCCCCCCATATCACCAACAAAAAAATTATAATTCATTAAATAAATATTAATATATATTCAAATATCATTATAATACTTTCGAATACAAGTTGTGAGTTGTGAACTGTTGTGAGTTGTGAACTGCGCCTAACAGGCTGCGTTACAAGATAGAGAGAGGTAGAGAGAGAGAGAGAGAGAGAGAGAGAGGGTGAGAGAAAGAAAGAGAGAGAGAGCGAGAGAACTTCTGTAAAGCGCATAGAGCATTTTTAATGGATATGCGCTATATAAATGCCATCCATTATTATTATTATTATTATTATTATTATTATTATTATTATTATTACCCTCCCTTATTCCCCCCCCCCCCCCGCCCGCGCCCTCTTTCCATATTCTCTTCTTGCACTGCCATGTGTTGTGAAGTATCTTTATGACAACGAAGTCTAACGACCCTGATTATGGAAAAGGTTGTTGATGGATTATAAACGGGTGTTAGCTGGAGTGCATAATCCGTCAAGTTGAAGAGTAATGGTCCCAGACTTCGGAGGGTTGAGCTGGCGAGGACTCTTGAGTCTGGAGATTGTTCTGGGCTTAAAGAGAGACAGAAATCATCATAGTCTTTTGACATGCTGGTTGGAGACACTTTTGGTGGTGTTAAGTGAACAGTCTGGGAAATGAAGAAAAAATGTGCATCACATGAAAGTTGTAAATTTGTAACCAGACATTGCACTGTATACATAAATATCGTCACAATCTCCAAAACTGTGGTAATCGGTATGGGCTACTTTTCAAAAGAAGAAAAATGGTTTTATTTTAGCACAACTGGTCTAACTGCGGTGAATGTTTGAAAGTTTGCACTTCGACTACTTTTCGGCTGAAGAGTCTCTAACCAAGACCATTCGGTGCGGCTTTGAATGTAGTTGGGTATTATCATACAAATCGAATTTTCGAATTTTGAGCTACTGCAGTTTTAACAGTGACGATATGCAAAAGTATTGAAATAATGAAACGTAGCTGATATTGCACTATGCGCATCAAACAGTATTGTAAATAAATGCGAAGCTAGGCAAGGCAATATGATGTACACAATAGAGTAGTAGAAACTGAATGCATAACTAGCCATTGCACTGTTTGCACCTGGCAGTAGAAATATTATTAATGCGTACCTAGGCATGGTGATAAGTGCACCAGGCAGTTGTAGTAAGTAAATGTGTAACAAGGCAGTGCGCTATAGGCATCAGGCAATAATAGAAAATAAGTAAATACTCAACTAGGCATTGTGCACCGTGTACCAGGCATTGGTAGAACATAAATGCATAACTAGGCAGTGCACTAAGGGCATCAGGTAGTCGTAGAAATAAATATGCATAACTGGACATGTTACTTTGGGCATCAAGCGGTTGAAGGAAATTAATTCATAACTTCATAAGCAGGGGGAAATATTAAATGCGCAAAAAAAAAAAAAATGTCAGTCATGTAAGAAACTATGGTAGAGTAAGGAAAGAAATATAGAGCATAGAAACAGCTGATAATAGTTTGCTTAAAGCTGTATCGCAAGGAGGCACGATGAATAACTGGAAATCACGCTGTAGAACATTCATAAAGAAAAGCCATGAAACCAATGGTTGATTACATTGTATCCATCGTGCAGAAACTTCAAAGTCATCAGTACTGGTCAGGGCACACACGGAGACAACCTCTCACAACCTCTCGCAGAGAGAGAGAGATTTTAACGAGACTATTTAGAGATTGCGGACATCCTTCAACTCGATCTCCCTGCTCCTGACCTCTAACCCCGTTAATCTCCATTCGAGCACATCCCGTGACACCACAGCACAAGGGCAGAAAGGGGCGCCACCTGTGCCTGTTGACATACGTGACAGTTTGGAGTGATCTCCCCCTGACCCTGTCCACTCTATTGGTCACATGGATTGTCCTCGTGTTCAATGCATCAAAGTCTTGGACCTTTTCCCCATAGACTCCTCTTTCATTCATTCCTTGACCTTCTCATCTTTTCTCCCTCTTTCTCTCCTTCGCAGACCTCTCTCTTTCATTCATTCGATGACCCTATCATTCCAGCCCCCGCCCCGTCCAACTCTCTCTCTCTCTCTTTCATTCCTTCCTTGACCCTCTCATCTCTCCCTCTCTCTCGCTCACATCCGCGCACCTCTCCCTTTCATTCATTTGATGACCCTTTCACTCCCTCTCTAGACTAATTCTCTTCTTCATTCAATTCTTGACCCCTTCACAACCCCCACCCTTCTCCTCTCTCTTACATTCACTCCTTGACCACTTCATTCCTCTTTCTTCCCTCCCGGATCTCTCTCTTTCATTTATTTCTCACCCTTCCAACTCTCTCCCTGCCTCCCTCTCCATCTCGGACCTCTGTCTGATCAATCTCTAACAAGATAAGATAAGATAAATTTTATTCGTCCTTGTACAAGGAAATTAGTTTTGATCATTGAATACATAACAATACAGTTACAGAAATTATGATATATAGCGCGCGCGCACATGCACACACACACACTAATAAATAAACAAAATTTACAGTACACACAATATGCTTCCGTTACTAAAACACATTGGCCTGACACGCAAGGCACAATTCAACTGTACACAGATTACGATCAAGATGACGACATAATACAACAAACCGACATGTCATTGCCATCATAGAAATGTAATGAACATTTACTCCTTAACTCTTTATTCTTTCAACATTTCATCGTTTTTTGGTTGCTGTTTTTTTTTGTTTTTTTGCCTATCATTTCATCCCTTAAATCATGTCACTCCCCCCTCTTTCTCATCACTGTGTTTCTCTTGCATTCCAGCCTCTCCCCTCAGTACCCCACGGTGTGCAGTTCCCGCTGCCCGTTGATAAGTAGTGATTTTGGGAGTCTGCTTGTCAGGTTTGAGAGAGAATTGAACAGACGGACGATTCCTTGATACTCCGAACAAACATATTATTTATTAACCCTTTGCCTATGTTGAGCAAGTTACCGAAGACGTAGAACTCCTGTCACTGTGAGAACTAGCGCTTTTGGATTAACTCTCAGCAGTCCAACAGTCATGAGCTGAGCAGTTCATGGATACATCAGTTGATCTTGAAGTAAAGTTACGAATTAACTTCATGATTCTATAAGGATTGCAAACTTCAAGGTCTATACAAACTGTCATTGTCTTGAGCGTTCTAACCTACATTCGATACCTTCAGCAGTTGACAAACTGATGAACTGTTGATAGATAAAGAAACAAAGTTATATTTTTATTTCTTCAAGTCCATTAAAAAGAATAAATAGTTGTACTCGATGGCTTTGGATGCAATATGCCCAGCCAGAAACTCGTCGGACTGACTTCAAGTTTACATGATTGGAATGACGTCGTTCCTACTTAGATTCCCTGGTTACGACATCGCGCCGATTTTGGTTTCGTATAGGGAACCCGATATCACAGTAATCCTTCCAATCTTACGAAAACCTACGTCGGATTGACGTAGTAAATCGGGCTGGTTAGGGTCTCAATGATGTTTATTCGCAGCACTTTAAAGTGGCACACACACACACACGCACAAACACACACACACACAGTTATGACATTAAGGAAAAAGACGGCTTGGAAAACGAAATGAACGCCAAATGATAATTTTTTTCTCTTCATGCTGAAAAGAAAGAAAACAGAAAAAAAAAGAGAAGAAAAGAGCAGGGCATATCTAAGCCGATTGCTCCAGCTTCAAAAGACAACATTTTAGTCTTGAAATGTTGACTCTGTGTTTTAGTTCGGGGCAGAAAGAAATAAAAGCAGAAAGGAAAAAAAAAAGGCCCAGAAAATTCTATTGGCTCCGTCTCTCTCGGCATTGTCATGGTCGGCCATATTTGTGTGTTCTCCTGGTGCGGAGTCAAGCGCATGAAATTGTCAACAATATCCGAGAGTTGGCCTTTCCTCTGGCACCGTTAGTGTACTCACGTTGGGCTCGGTGAAATAGCGAATGGATAAAAAAATTGTTTCTGTTCACCCCAATATACATTAATTCATTCCCAACTGTAACGTTTATTGGTGTGGACGGGAGCTCACAACACTATTCAGTCTGAAACTTAAATGTAGTTCAAAGGTGTCTCTTCTCTCACTCAGTATAAACATACGTCATAATACATATGACATTAAAGTAAAGGAAAATCAATTAACCTGGATGAGATTCGATATTTCAAGAAGTTGGCTTAGATATTAGTGTGGGAACATTGGTGTCCACTCGAGCCGAATATTCGGCTTTCCGTAGCGAATGAGTTAAAGAGAAAACTAAAAAAAAAGATGCATAACTTCTTAGGGAAGAGAAAGTAAAATTGAAGTTCATATCATCTGCAAACTTACACCCAGTAAACAGATTTTGGATATTTGAATACAAGTAGTCGAAGCGTTTCTTAGTACTAAACATTTGTTTTGCGATTTGCACAGGTGCATAGACAATGCAAGTCGTAAATTCATACCGGCTGCCGTTATAATGAAAAGGACAAATTAAATTCACACACACACAAACGCACAAACTCATACATATACACACACACGGGGTTCAGAAAAGTTGAAGTCGAAAGAACCTACAGATGCAAATTAAAACACACTTTCAGCATGAACTAATTCATCTATTTTGGATATGAATAATTTCAGGATAATTATAGATTGCAGAATTTCGAAACCATGAAAATCCAGGTAAAGCATCTCAGGTGGCTTAGTAATCCCGCAATTTACAGATATAAACCAATCTGAGTATGAAAGGTTTGTTTTAGGATTTGGTAGGGAAACACGATTCTTCAGGTCATGAATCAGTGGCAAAATGGATGGATAAAGAATTTATGTCACCGTCTTTTTTTTAATGTCCAAGTAGATGAAGTATACTTGCTGGAACTTGATGATATTTGGTCCAGATCTGTACTTGTGGCCATCATGCTTGCACATAAACACAATGGCACATGAACGCACATAATATAAATATCTACAGGGTATAGTGGTGAATGTTGATCGTCTTCAAGCAATTTGATCATAATTATCATTAGATTGCTGGATTTTTTAAAACAGAGAAGTTTATCATAGGTCTGTGAACTTTTGATCAATGTTTTAGATTTGGAAGTATAATCCGATAACGATAGATGTAATCTTGTGCCGGTATCAGTGGATTTCGTCCTATAATCGTAAACAGTGTTTTAGCTATTCAAGAAATGTTCCACTCTGTGGAATTTTTGGGCAGAAATTTGGCAAACATAAACATGCAAAAAGCATAGAAAGCGCACATTTCCGAATTCCATGTTTATCAAATACCAGAATTCGCTAGAACACCCGACTCAGGCTGATGTTTGCACGATCGATTTCCGGTATTGTCAAGCTCCGGCCGCCATGTTGTTTACATTTCCGGGAACTATTTGTTTGCGTGGACAGATCAAGGCGCCGCGCAGCCGTGCTGATCCTTGAGCCGACAAGGGCGTACGAGCTGGTGGGAGCGCACTAATGAGTCACGCCTTTGATTAATGAGACGTCTACAGGCCGCCTTGCTGACAGGCAAACTGCTGGAGTCTCATGGCCAAACTTGGGGCTGATTGCTGGGCGTTCATCTACAGCAGTTCTCACTAGTCGTCACTGTCTCTTGGTATATTACCGTTCTCTCTGCGTCATTCGATCTCTCGTTGTCTTCCGTTTGTTTCCGTGTCTTTCTCTGTCTCTCGCTATCTCTATCTCACTTTCCTCTCAATCATTCTTTTACTTCGGTGTCTTTCTCTTATCTGCCTCTCACCGTCTTTCTTGCTCTCGGTATCCTCTCCTTCTCTCAATCTTCCTCATCTCTGCTTCTGTCTCTGCTTCCCGTTGTCTCTCATTGTCTTTCCTCTCCACATCTTTCTCTTTCTCTCCCTGTCCATCCATGATCTTTCTGTCTCAGGCTTTCTTCTCCTCTTCTCACTTACTCTTCTTCCTTATCTCTGTCTTTCATTACCTTCCTACAGTTCCTTACCTCCCTCAGCATCTTTCATCGACTTTCACTGTTTCTCCTGAGCCCTTGTTCTGCTCAGCCACTGTACAGGTCGTCGAAACTGCATTGACACTTCCTGCTCTCACTCTAAACCTTACAGATGAAACAACCATTCCTTAACTAGAAAGTGTTGTTCTTTGACTTGGGACTCTTTCAGATAGAGAGTTCTGCTCACCTCTAACAGTGTTCGAATATCTCCCTCCCCTGCCCCTTTTCACTGAAAGTTCTTGGACGCTGACATAGTCAAAACTCGGTACAGTCTTCGCTGGCGTCTTGAGAAGACCGATAAAACAATGCTTAGCATGCATCACCTTTCTAAGCACCAATCCAAACTGGTCTTCAAGAATGTAAAGTACAGGAAGGGTCTGGAAGCATCTTCGACCACCACAATGAACAGCCCCCCCCCCCCATCCACCCACACACACACACCTGGAAAGCTTAGACAGAATGATGTGAGAGTCAAGAACGGAAATCTGAGATAAACAGAAGAAGAGAGAGTGAAAGGGCAACTGAAAAAAAGTGGGTAGAATGTAGGGGAAAAAGAGAGAAGTAGATAATAAAGAAAAGAAAGAGGAAGAGAAACTAAAGTCCAGACACAATCTGGAAAGGTCAGTAAAATCTACAACCCGTTTTTTTTTTATTATTCAAATCGTCAAAAATACAAAGTGAAACAACAAGACTTAATGAAATAAAATTAAAGAAATAAATAAGTAGAAACCCGCAAGGTGAACGAGGCAGCAATTTAGTGACCCACAGAAAGATTAGACATGGCTGAAGTAATCTATTGTCTATCCACACGAGTTACGCAATTACACAACCTCAGCTGCTCCCCTTGCAGTCTCGGATTTCCTGCGCGCGAACAGACAAACAGATTAAAGTCAAGATGATTACAGTTTGGGCAATGTGGGTCAGACAGAGAGACAGACACACAGACATATATTCCCGGGAATGTGGTTGGTCTGGGTTGCCGGTTGGTGTGACAGATTGTGGCGGTACAGACAGACCGAATGGTTGCTGTAATATCCGTTTTTTGTTGGTTTTTTTTTAGATATTTTTGTTTTAGAGGACACCCCGTAATTGATAACTATTGTTTTTTTTTAGATATTTTTGTTTTAGAGGACACCCCGTAATTGATAACTATTGTTTTTTTTTAGATATTTTTGTTTTAGAGGACACCCCGTAATTGATAACTATTGTTTTTTTTTAGATATTTTTGTTTTAGAGGACACCCCGTAATTGATAACTATTGTTTTTTTTTAGATATTTTTGTTTTAGAGGACACCCCGTAATTGATAACTATTGTTTTTTTTTAGATATTTTTGTTTTAGAGGACACCCCGTAATTTATAATTTTTATTTTTTTTTTAGATATTTTTGTTTTAGAGGACACCCCGTAATTGATAACTATTGTTTTTTTTTGTTGTTTTTTTACCCATTATAGTATCATCGTTATTGTCATAGTCATTGCCGCTTTAACCGTCATTATTCTCATCATCATTATACCGTTTAACATCAACCACCACCGCCACCCACCACCATCATCATCGTCATCATCATTGTCACAAATCCCAGACTGGGAGATGTAATAATTACGACAGGACAACAATCACGAACGAACAAGTATAACACTTAACAGAACAACCAAACAGACTCACACATTTATTATATATAAAGATAAGATATCTGTGCAATTACATACATTACATTACTCAATTCAAATACCATTCAATGGTCAGTATTCCCAACATTCATTCTTCTCCGGGTCCACAACCCGGTAGTTACTTCCTAACTATGCTCTGGCCTCAGCCTCACATCCATATATATACTACTTGCTGGCCTCTCTTATTGGCTCCTGCTCAACCTAATCTCCGTATCTCAATCTCCCCTCGAGGTCTTAATAGCCCATTAATATTTCAATAGCACATTAATATTTCAATAGCACATTAGTATCTCAATAGCGTATCTCAATTAGTATCTCAAAGGAGACAAAGGCGACTGCAACAACTATCGAGGCATATCCCTCCTCAGCATTACTGGAAAGGCTTTTGCTCGCGTCATCCTCTGCCGCCTTCAACAACTGGCGGAAAAATCTTACCAGAAACACAATGTGGCTTTCGAAGCAAACGATCAACTATTGACATGATATTTGCACTTCGGCAAATCCAAGAAAAATGTAAAGAACAAAACAGGCCGCTTATAACATGCTTTGTGGACCTAACAAAGGCTTTCGACACCGTAAGCCGATCTGGCCTGTATGCAGTCCTTAAATCCATAGGCTGTCCACCAACATTGCTAAAACTTATTGCATCCTTCCACACTGACATGAGGGCATGTGTCAACTTTGAGGGCTGCACATTCAATTCATTTGCTGTAAACAGCGGTGTGAAGCAGGGATGTGTTCTTGCTCCTACCTTATTTGGTATATATTTTGCAGCCCTACTCAAGAATGCCTTTGGTCAATGTTCAGGTGGAGTACTTATTAACACCAGAGTGGACGGCTCCATTTTTAATGTTGCCAGACTAAAAGCAAAATCTCGTACAGAGCATATTATGTTACAAGAGCTCCTCTTCGCAGATGATGCTGCAATCGTGGCCCACGATGAAACCACGCTCCAGGCTCTCATCAATAGCCTTGCCAAAGCCTGTGACAAATTCATGCTAAGGATCAGTGTCTCAAAAACTGTAGTTTTGACACAAGGCTTGAGAAACCCCAACCCAATCATGCTGAATGGCTCTCCTCTGGAGCAAGTGGGAAAATTCTGCTACCTAGGCTCAACCATCAGTGGTAGCACAGACATAACAACTGAAATAAATGCCAGAATAGGAAAGGCGGCCACAGCTTTTGGCAAACTCTCAAAAAGGGTGTGGAACAATAGCAAGCTGACCATCAAAACAAAGGTACTCGTGTACCAAACTTGCGTCCTAAGCACCCTGCTGTATGGCTCAGAGACATGGACCACCTACTCCAAACATGAAAGATCCCTCAACTCCTTCCACCTGCGCTGCCTACGCAAAATTCTCAAGATCAAGTGGCAAGACAGGATCTCAAATATCGAAGTTCTGAGCCGAGCCAACATTCCATCAACTCAGGCTCTCCTAGGCAAAAAAAGACTGCGGTGGCTTGGACATCTCCACCGTATGGAAAATGATCGCATCCCCAGACAAATTCTCTACGGGGAACTTGCTACTGGCAACCGACCCAGAGGTAGGCCACATCTGCGATTCAAAGACACTTGCAAGGTCACGATGAAAGCATTCAACATCGACCCCAATGAATGGGAGAACCTTGCAAATGATCGAAGCAGATGGAGACAAAAATTGCGCAGTGGCACGCTCGCAATAGACTTCAAGGCGAAAGAAACATACCTGACAAAACGACAGAGGCGGAATGAAAACACTCGCCAAAGTGAACCCAAAAGACTGACCTGCAATCACTGCCATCGCACTCTCGGGTCAAACATTGGTAGAATAAGCCACGAGAGAAGCTGTCAGTCAAAGTGAAAGTGAATATTCTAGCGGCTAAGACCGTCTGTAAAGACGCTAAAGGCCATATATATATATATATATATATATCTCAATAGCACAGTAACATCTTAATAGCACATTAACATTTCAATAACAACGTCCCTGTCTGTGGCCAGACTGCCACGACTCATGTGCTCCCGCTGTCCTGCGCGACAGCTTCACTCAGGCAGGCCTGTGGGTAGCCTTCTGCCCAACCCAAGCAATTCCTTATGCTGGCCTATCCCCTGTGCTAGTCTCTTCACTACGGGTAGCCTCACGGTCCGATCCCGGCACAAGTCCGCTCACCGCGGGTGGCTTCTCTGCCCGACCCCGGCACCAGTCATCACTGGAAAGCACACAATCTCCCGACTGCTTTCTCACGTCTGTCTCCTTGGACTCCTTAACTTGCAGTGATCTGACTATTCAGATTTTGCCTCTACTACGCCTCAACTTCACTCACAACATGCACGCTTCAAGTCCCTTCCCCGCACTTATTGACCCTCGCTCACTCGCTCGTGACAATCATTATCATCGTCATCATCATCATCTTCATCATTGCAACTGTTACAGACTCCTATCAATAACATTCACACTGCCACAACCTCTAATTTCTCAGTCACCCCCACAGCTATCACTATCACCACCACCAGCACCATCAATATCATTTTGTACCAGCACCAACATCACCACCCACTATCATCAGGACACGATCATGGACCACCCCGTCATCACCACCATCACCATCCCCATCACTGCCACCACTACCACTACTACGACCACCATTACCTCAACCACTACTTCAACACTCCTACCACACCACCACCATCATCACCACCACCACTGCCACCATTACCACTACTACCACCACCATTACCTCAACCACTACTTCAACACTCCTACCACCACCACCACCACTACCACCATTACCACTACTACCACCACCATTACCTCAACCACTACTTCAACACTCCTACCACCACCACCATCATCATCCCCCCCCCCCTCCAACCGTCACCATCTTGCCGCGAACAGCTCTGGTGACGACGATACATGTACCATTGTCGTCTCATACAAAGACAATAGAGACACGATAATCTTCTCCATAATTTATTGCTAGTATCACATTAATCTTCATTATCAACACACCATCACCATCACCATCACCATCATCATCATCACTGTTATCTGTACTTCATCAGCTTCTGTATCCTCTCTGTTCCTGAAAATTGCATCACGCATAAAGCCCCGTTCTGATCATTTCTGTCTCGTTTTATTGTCATACGCCTATTAGAAACTCTTGTCAATCGGAACTTTTTAAAAATTGCTTAGTATTGGAATCATCCAAATGAAATAGTTCATGTTCTCTTCACGTTCATTTCCTCTGTATAAAGACAGTAAACCTGTATTAGATGAATAAATAAATTAATTAACAAACGCGTAAATGATTACGATAAATAAATAAATAAATGATAATATAAATTAATTAATTTTTAAAAAATAAATAATTATTTTGTTCTTTAAACTTTGGCCATCGTCGGCATAAGACTAATAAATTCTCACAACAAAATTCTGTTTTTCAATTTTTCTCAATAAAAATTGTGAAGTATCATAAACTTGGAAGTGGCTATTTTCACGACATGTCGTGGCAATCGCCTCCGTGAAGTTTTCCACGACATGTCGTGGAAATGGCCTTGGTGAAGTTTTTCAAGACGTTTCACGACTTAATACAGCTACCCCAGCCCCTTTTCGCCTGATTAGTCAATCTGACTACCGCCCAATTGATACAAACTGACTAGACCCTCACGGCCCCCAGGTTCCGACCTCCCGCTCAGTGGGGGCCGCCATTTTGAGTCAGAAAACGGTAAGCTCTGATTGGATGAAAAACGTGTCGTGAAAAAATCTCTCCACGCTTTTTCCACGATATGTCGTGTGCCTAGACACTTCGCATAAACTTTCGGCACATAGAGCTATTCATGTGGTTGTTGGAAACAGTCTTTGTCCGCCTAGTTTCAGACTCCGGTGTAGATGTGAAAATCTGTAAATGACGTAACTCCGATTGGACAGACAATTTTTAAAATATTTTTTTTAAAACAACAACAAAAAAATACAAACCAAAAAAACAAAAAACAATCATTAGCTTACGGAGAGTTCAAGCACTCAGTGGCCGTGTCCACAACATCTGCTCCGCTATTTTTACGGAAAATGACGTATGAGAAAACTCTTTTTGCCTCCATAGCGGTGAGGAGCGGATGCTGTGGACAAGTATACTGAGGCAAAGAGTGTTTTACTTTTTCATACGTCATTTTCCGTAAAAATAGCGGAGCGGAACGGATGCTGTGGATAGGACCACTTTCTACAATATGCATAAATTTTAACGATTTAAAAAAAAAAAAAAAAATCTTTTTTGTAAAGCCCTAGATCTATCCGTTATTTGGGAAATCTAGACTATTCCAAGGGTATCTGCCGTGGATATTCCTGTTTCCCCACCGTCAGTCAGGGAGGTGCCGTTTACACCTCAAAGAGTCGCAGGTGCGTAAAGACAATTGGAGGGACATTTCACCTGACAGAACTGCGATATCTGACACCCGCGAGTTTCCATAGCTCCAGCATCGCACTGCCGTATCGTATTACTCCGGGCGCTAACTAATCACCAAGCGCACAAAAAAACATGAAATGAAAATAATGAATTGTTATATCTTGATTAAACAACACACTAATTTTGTTATTTTCAACACCTCATGCAGAACACATAAACACACACTCATTAACAGGCAATCACACATACGAACACACTGATCATCCACACACAGAACTGATGTGCCCATGAATAAAGGGGTCGTAGTTTGTTCCCATGTCGCTTTTTTTTTTTTTTCTACCCGTGTTTTTGGGGTGAGCATTTCTTTTGTTGTTTTTTGTTCTGAAAGTGTTACATAATATCTATAAAACACGCTTACGTAAGAACACCTACAGTAAAAATACAATATCAGGAGCGATTTTTAGAAAACACGCGCGTGTTCTCTGAGTGCAAAAGTCGTGCAGAAAAAGCCCTGAAAAAACACCCTTCAGAGGAACAGGCTTGAGTTCAAAACTGCTCTTCCTATTATAAGAAAAGTAGAAAATGTTCCTTATTCTACTAATCCCATATAACAGGGGTCGCCTAACCACGGCTCCTGAGCCACGTGCGGCTCTTTGACCTTTAATATGCGGCTAGCGTCTATTTTTGGCAGTGTAATAAAATTTTGTTAGTGAAATATGGAAATTCGCACGTTTTTCTTAGATGTTCCAGTCATTCATTACCGTACACCATTCAAAAACGTTCACTAGTGTGAAAACAGTCATCGGTCAAGATTTTGAAAACATTCGGTATAATTATGATATGTGTACTTTATGCTTACTGTAACTAATGCAAATTAACAGTTTAAAAAAATTGCATACATGAATAAATTCTGTTGTATACATGTATTTCTTAATAATTATATAAAGTTTTTGTATCAAAAAGTGTACGTAACAATAAAACGTGTGGCTTTCGAATTTTTGAAGTTTATCGCATGTGGCTCTTACATTAAGCAAGTTTGGTCGCCTCTGCCATATAACGTGAGCGATTTATACACAGGCAACAACAACAACAATAATAAAATAATTTTCCCTCTGAACCCCCCCCCTTCCCCCTTTGCTCCCAAAAATAACAGCACCTCCCCCCCCCCCCCCCCTCATCCTCCGTCCAGCCCTATAAATCAATACTGAAAATGTAAGAAGGGTCAAAACTGCAGGAGACAGAATGGAATCAAAGACAAATGATGAAAAGAAAGACTGACTAGAGGAGATATATAGAGAGATAAATGTATAGCTCCGGTGTCCACTAATCGCTGGCGTCAGTCCGGGCACGAGAGAGACAGGATATCACTGGGTAGTTACCGGACACTTGACACCTTTGCCGTAGCTATACCTTCTCTCCTCACTGGCAAAGGTGCGAATGCCACACAACTCAAGTTTCTTGTGCCAAAATGTCCTTTTCTGATACAAGCAACAGAAGCCAAGCCCTTCATACTTTATTGCTGGACTGGACGAGAGAAAAACGTACCAAAAATTTTCAAAGAGGATTTGGCAAACATGCCAGTTATTTTGAAGTTCTTGTTTTAGAGCGGCGTCATTTGGCAATCGTTTAAATTTGCTGATTTTTCTTCCAAATATACTTTTCACTTAGGTCGTGTCTGGACTACTACAGCTGTTCGGAGTTCTCAAAATGACAAGTAATCCATTTTATTATAACAAAACGATTTGAGATGTTTGTGTTTTGTTAAGGAACTTAATATACAAAATGTTTCTATTCAAAGTGCAGAGGAACTTGAAGAAACCAAGTACTCTAATGAGAGTTAGACTGTCTGAAGCAAACTTAAAAACAAAGCAAAACAAAAAACTGGTCTGTA
>OZ007577.1:51008882-51018882 GCA_963931925.1 Onchidella celtica | reverse complement strand
CTATCTAGCAATCAATCAGTCTATCTATCTATCTATCTATCTATCTACCTATCTATCTATCTATCTATCTATCTATCTATCTATCTATCTATCTATCTATCTATCTATCTATCTATCTATCTATCGGTGTGAGTGTGTGTCTATGTGTCCGTCTGTTTTGTTTCTCTGTTTGTCTCTCTATCTATTTATCTATCTGCCTGGCTGTCTGTCTGTCCGTCTGTCAACACTACACGAACATCTCTAACTAATCACCTGCATTATTGCCTACACCAGCCTCACCTTCCATCCTCCCATCCACCACTACCACTACCACCACCCCCACAACATCAACACCACCACCACCTTCAGACTCATCCACGGTGCAGACAACATTCCTTAAGAAATCTCCCCATGAACAAAAGCATCCCCTGGAAAAATATCAATTCTTGCCCTCGACCGGCTCGGCGTTTACACAAGCGTGTATTATCTCCTAATAGTTCTTAAGCCCTATGCCCGCCTCAGCCACCACTCAATAGACAGCAGCCTGACCATCATGCCCCAGGGTCGGGGGATTAAATCTCGGCTTGTGTATGTATGGCAGCTCACCGGGGGTTCTGGAGAGAAGGATTTTTTTTTGTTTATTTCTTCTTGTGTCGTGTTTCTTTGATGATTCCGCCAGTGGCGTCGTGAACTAATTAATCCTCATGTTGGCGTTGTTGTTGTAGAGGGGTTAGAATGTCGTTGTTGTAGATGTTGTTGGTGGAGACGGAGATGGTGAGAAAATGGTGGTAGTTGTCCATGGGTGGTTAGTTGAAGTCTATATAACTTTTAAAATTATTATTATTATTGTTGAAGGTATTGATTTTCTTGCTGTTTGGAAAATGATTCATTCCTTCACCCAGTCAGTCAATCAGTCAATCAGTCACCCAGTCAGTCAGTCAGTCAGTCAGTCAATCAGCCTGTCAAACAGTCAGTCAGTCAATCAGTCTATCAGAAGTCAATTAGTCTGTCAGTAAGTCAATCAGCCCTTCTGTCAATTAATCAGTCAATCAGTCTGTCACTCAGTCAGTCAATTGGTCTGTCAGTCAGTCAGTCGTTCAGTCAGCCAATCAGTCACTCACTCACTCACTCACTCACTAAATTTCTTGTACAGTCACACATAAAAACCTACATACTCGTCCATACTCACATAATACCTATTCACCTGAACTTATTCACTTACCCACCACCACCTCCCCCTCCCCATGCACTACAGACACACCCACCCGTCTACTCACATCCCCGCACACACCATGCACACACACCTACCTACCCACACACTCACACCACCACATACATACACATACAACTACCCACACACATACACACGTACTCACACAGGCGCGCTATACACGGCTACTGACACATGCATACGCCTTCCACCTACTCACACACACAGACGCACATACCCCATTCACACAGAACCGCCCCCCCCTTACCCCCCCACCCCCAACACACACACCCATGATACATCCCCTTTCACTTTCATCATGACTCCAGCCTGACGCCACATTAGACCAGAATTCCCTGCATCTTCTGATCTCATTGATGTTGAAAAACCTGATGTCTTTGTCAACTTTTTCCTCATTTTCTTATAGCTCTTCCTTCTCTCCATCTCCACCAATCATCCTTCGTTTTTCCCTCTTCATCTCTCCACTTCTTCTCCTCTGTCCATCCTTCCCTCCTCAGACTTTGCAAAGTTCGATCTTGCATTGACATAGGATTTTCTTTCAGGTGAAGGAAAACACTGACTTACCTATGGTGTATTTTCTGTGTAACTCCCCTCTGTCTTTTAGTCATATCTCTAACTTTTCTTTCTGTCACTCTTTATTCCTTTTTAAAACAGTTCTTTCACTGTCTATATTTGTCTTAGAAAAGTTGTCAAGTCCAAACTCGTCCATATCTGAAAGCAGGACGCTTTTCTCGGCACTACCGGAACGACTTGCAGCGAGATATTCACTCTGTGAATGACGTGTTGAAGGGACAGATGAAATAAAGAAGTGAAGATCCAGCTAGCACCCCTACGTCAATCCGACGTAGGATTGGTATGATTATCATTGGGGTGGTTTCCTACATCAGACCAACGTCGGCGCGATGTCGTAACCAGCAGATTGGCGTAGGCATGATGTCATTCCTATATGCAGACTTGGCGTCAATCCTTTGTGTCGGATTTCCGTAGGGTTGGTTGCTGGGGAATGACACAACATGTTTATGTAAGAACTGACACACTGTGGAGTGACACTTTTACATCCTTGTTTCTAGCCTGTACGTGAGTTGAATGTACAGCAGTGGAAAGGCCGTAGGCCTAAATATACCCCCTCACAGGAACCACTGCACAATAGTTTTAATTCGATTTTGAAAAAAGCACGTGGACACGATAGCGGTCACATAGTGCTAGGAAAAAGCAAGACGACAGACAGAATGGAACAGATCAATAGGACAGAAGGAGACCTTACTAGAAGCTTCCATCAACCACCCTCTATATTCTAACGGGACACATTTTGGCACCGCTAACACATTTTTTGTGTAAAAAGGACACGATAGATACCCGTGTGTCCCCCGGGTAGTTTATAACTTTATACTGAATGTACCTCATGTATTTTTCATAAGATGTAGGGAGATTTACAATTCTCACCTTTGACCCCCTGCTGTCACCAATGACCCTGCGTGTCCCGTGACGCAATGACAGCGTATTCTCATTGGTGTGTAGGAGGGGGCAGAGCGCTCTGAGCCTGCTCTTCGTGGTATGAATGTTTAATTCAATCATTCACGCCTTGGGTGTTGTCCCCGGGGACCTCTCCAAGCGCTTCGAAGAATGAAAGAGCTCAACACAAGAGGTACTCATCAGGGATACAAGGTTGTGGAGCTAGCCAGAGCTGAATGCTTATTCATGAGCATGTTTTATAATCCTTTCTCCCGGGAGAGTTTTTCCAGGAATTCTCTGCCCGCAAAACAGCAGAGTGCCAGATCGTCTTGTGCTACTACAGCTGGTTAGGTTTCTCAAAATGACAAGTGATCCTCTATGCCTCTTTTATTTCTTTTTTCTTCTTCTCCCCAACCTCATCTTCATCTTTCTCTGGTCCTCTTTCGTTCTTGATGTCCTTTTTGTCGTATTTTCTCTCCTACAACTTCGCTTTTGTTAATTGGAGTGTTAAACGGCGTCTTAATTTTGAAAGAGGTAAAATGAAGTGACGCGCCTCTTGGGGATTTGGGAAGAGGGGGAGAAAAATGACATGAGACGAGCAGGAGTGTTGGGGATGATGAATGAGGAAGTGATACTCTGAGGCAAAAGTGTCAAAACTGTCTTATCGCAGATTAATTTATCTCTCTCTCTCTCTCTCTCTCTCTCTCTCTCTCTCTCTCATTGTCTCTGTATTTCTCTCTCTCTCTCTCTCTCATTGTCTCTGTATTTCTCTCTCTCTCTCTCTCTCTCTCTCTCTCTCTCTCATTGTCTCTCTATCTCTATGTCTCTGTCTGTCTGTCTGTCCATCTCTATGCTCTCTTTCTCCGTGTCTCCCTCTGGCTCTCTTTCTCCCTCCCTGTCTCTCTGTGTCTTTGACCGTTTGTCTGTCTGTCTCTTCATGTCTATCTCTCTCGGCCCCGGTGACTCTCTCTCTCTGCCCCCCTCCACTTGCTCTCTTTCTGCCCCCCCCCCGTCCTTTCATGCCCCTTCCATCTTCCATCTCTCATTTGCATATAAAAACCTGAAGGTCCATATATGCAAAAAGTTGAGATTCTGGGGAAATGACATCAATCCATGACACGCAGAAAAAGAAGCGCACACACACACAGGACGATAAAGAAGAAGAAAAACAGCGACAACATCAACAGCAACAGCAACAATATCAACAAATAAATAACAACATACTAATCTGCTAGATAGTTTGTTTCCACTCTGACACATTGCTGATGTTTGACCAGCCCCGTTCTCCACATCTTACAAGGACCTAATTGGTGTCCACAGTAAAGTAGTCCGCCTTGGCGTTGTCGGTGGGCGGATTAATACAGACTTTGGAAAGATAAGCTCCTTAGAATTGATGTGGTTAGCCGCGAGCTTGATTTGGGGTCTTAAGTCTTCGGCATTTTTTGATGGTTGGTCAAGACGCACGCTTTACCCCGCGGGTTAGATATACCAAATTAATTAAGATGTTGACCGTCTCAGAGAATGTGGTCTATATTTTCATCGCAAAAACCTTGTATGTTTCAGTATTTATGCTAGATATGTACAGTTTTTGGCTGGAAGGTAATTTGGCGTGGTTATGTAAATTCTTGGACGCTGGGCATTCAGAATTCGTGATGAAGAGAATACAGGAACTAAAGTTTGCGTGATTAGACAAGTCGAGATTTTGATAAGGTAAAATGTATCTGAATAACACTGATATGGGCAAGAGAAGATTAGATTGAATAATCTCTGTGGGCGACAGGACAATCATGGCAAGATATTAAGGACGAAAGCGAAATATTCAAGGCCTGCAGTCAGGACATCTATATTAAAAAACAGCAAGGAAAAAAATTCACTCCTGCGAGGAAGAAATACCCAGACCTGAAAAAATTACTTGTGAAAGATAGTTCTTTTTGCTACTATGTCTATTCCTTTGACATGAAAATAAATGAAAATAGGCCTAAAAATATCGAATAATGTTTTCTCCTCAACAATGGTTGCCTCCCTCCTGCCTTTGTTTTGTTTCGACTTTAAACTTCCGGTTGCGTTTCAAAGTTAGAAGGCATGAGTTTCTGTGCCGTCTGCCTTATGCACGGGCCATGCGGGTGTTGCTGTGCCAGTTGTGAGTTGTTTTCTACCTAGATCTACATAATCTGTGTGCCGATTGTGCGTGTTGTTTTCTACCATTCTTTGAACAGGTCCTTACACTATTATTAAATAAATAAATAAATAAACAGATCTACGTGTGATCTGACAAGCCGAGCTAAAGGTGAAATTTTTATACACTTTTTAAAAAAATCAAAATAAAATAGTGCTAATATTAAAATACAATTTCAAGCAAAATGTTTTAAAAGAGTTAAAAAAAAAAGGTTCATCTTTCATTGGTATACGCAAATCTGAACTTCCATTGAAAAATGTTCCCTATTAGGAGGGGCTTTGTCAGGAATGTGGTCTTTCACATTTAACCCCGATTTTGTCAGATCCACTTAGAAATAAATAAACAGAATGAAAAATATGAAAGTTTAATCATTTCTATTTCCGGAAAAACATTTTAGACGAATGGGTCAAACAAATGGGGGGAGGAGGAGAGAGAGAGAGAGAGAGAGAGAGAGAGAGAGAGAGAGAGAGAGAGAGAGAGAGAGAGAGAGAGAGAGAGAGAGAGAGAGAGAGAGAGAGAGAGAGAGAGAGAGAGAGAGAGAGAGAGAGAGAGAGAGAGAGAGAGAGAGAGAGAGAGAATTAAAACAGAAAAAAAGGTCACAGCCAAACTATTGGAAAAGGGGGACTACTCTGAAGATCTTCAGATCAAGAGAATCCCCGTCAGACAACTGTTTTGTTCTTTGACTACCTTACGCTCTAGAATGCCAGGCAACTCCCAAGTCATGTCTTTGCGGGTCGTCCTGAAATGTGTTTGGCGCAGTAGTTGCACTAGAACCTCTGGAATTTTGTCACCTACCTAATAGAAGACAAAATTTTGGGGAAAACCCCAGCTAGTTGAATGTAGGTCAGCCCTCAAATAGAGTGGTGAGTGGAGAAGGTGAGGCAAACAACTGGCCATGAGTAAAGCTCAGACTACTCATATCAACTGACTAGTACGAAATGTAATGTTTGTCTCACTTAAGAGCAAGATTAAGGTCACAGAATTTGGGAATTTTTGGTAAAGTTGGAGAAGCCTATCTGCCAGCAGACTTTGTCCCGCTGCAAGTGTCATTGTGAAAGTATGTTAGTAAAACTATTCAGCTACGGCATATTTCCTTCTGGGATATAAACAAAGCCTTTCTTTGCGGGGAAGTTCCAGTCTACAAGACACAATAGAACTGTAGTGTCTCATTCCAACGTGTCATAGTTTGAGTAAATGTCGCGTATACACAAATGATTCTTTCACTGAAAAACCTGAGGGACACACGAGCCTTCACATAGGGAGAGAAATATAAGTAGTTGAGGTTACAGACGCTCAGATTCAAGACCTGGGACTGAAATTCCTTCTTTCATTTCCTGCTTGATTTTCAAAGTTCATCCTTATTTTACTTTCCTTCCTTTCTTTTTCTTTTTCTCGTATTTTCTTTATCAATTTTTTTCCTTTCTCTCTGCCTTCTTTCCGACTTGCTTACCCTCATTTCTTCAATCTCCCTTGTAATTCTCGCCCATTCCTTTCCTTCACTTTTCCTTTTTTCGAGAAACTTCTTTTACTCTTCTCGTATCAGGACTATTCTCTTTCTCTCTCTCTCCGAAGTTTCACTTTTGGCAACTTTAGTTATGGTTTGTTCAGTACACAGAAGAGATATCACACTTTGACACTTGTTTAAAATGCGTTGTGACACCTACCAAGCTGTTTCACAGTTCCGATTTATTCTAACTCCTTATCATAATACTAAAGTCACAAACGTTCAACGCTGGATTTCTCAGTTGTGCGAAAAGTGGAGTTGGGGAACAAACCAGGTCTCGTTTCCCTCCTAGCTTCCTTTCGTCTGTCTATCCATCCACCTATCATGCCCATCTTTTAGATATTCACTCACTCCTCCCCCCATTTCTCTCCCCCCCCCTAAATCTCCTTGCTCTACTCTATGACAATCCCAAGCTGGCAGCTTGGCTGGGCCAATCAACAATAGCCAGTCCCCAGCACTGACAGGGCCATGTCACTCTAATCCAATTCTCTGCCTTTACCCTCGTCTCTGCTTCCAGCCGATCGTGACAGGGAATTGTCTCCCCCTCCGTGCGCCCAATCAGCCTAATGGAAGATTCGATTCACTTTCAACTTCCACTTTTTTCTCTCTCCCTTTTTCCACTTTTTACCCTCCTCTTCATCTGAGGAGATTCCTTTTTTTTCTTTCTCTTGTTTTGTTGCTTCTCAATCTGAAGAGTTGTACCCCCTACACCTTTTCTGCTTTCACCGGGAAAGAAGAGCCACATACACAAACCTATTCTTGTTCGGTGTGCCCAGAGAGCAACATGACGTCGTCCATTCATTCTGTGGAATGCTATATTTATCCTCCGTCCTAACTCATCTCAGGAAGTACATGGGACGGGGAGGACGCGGGGAAGGACACTGAGGGGCTTGAGGGGGGGGGGGGAAGGAGAGAGGGAGAAAAAAGGAGTGAGACGCTGCGGTAAAGACGTTCTGTCTTGGAATTTCCAGCACCAGAAGACAGGCCGCTTGCAGCGTGTCCCGAAGTTGTGTAGGTTGATTGGTACCTGGGAAATAATTGAAATGCTAGTTTGTATAGAGAATATGGTGAAGTTGGCATAGAGAATATGGTGAAGTTGGCATAGAGAATATGGTGAAGTTTGACATAGAGAATATGGTGAAGTTTGGCATAGAGAATATGGTGAAGTTTGGCATAGAGAATATGGTGAAGTTTGGCATAGAGAATATGGTGAAGTTGGCATAGAGAATATGGTGAAGTTGGCATAGAGAATATGTTGAAGTTTGGCACAGAGAATATGGTGAAGTTGGCATAGAGAATATGTTGAAGTTTGGCATAGAGAATATGGTGAAGTTTGGCATAGAGAATATGTTGAAGTTGGCATAGAGAATATGGTGAAGTTGGTGTCACAAATCCCAGACTGGGAGATGTAATAATTATAACAGGACAACAATCACGAACGAACACGTATAACACTTAACAGAACAACCCATCAGACTCACACATTTATTAAACATAAAGATAAAGATAAAGATGCAATTACATACATTATATTACTCAATTAACTGCCGTCCAACGGCCTTCTTCCCTCAAGCACTCTTCCTCGGGTCCACAACCCGGTAGTTACTTTTAAAGGCACTTCGGCTTCAGCCTCTCCACTCAATGTCTTAACACATTTAGTATTTCTTTCGCACCGCAGTCTCTCAATAGCACCTCCCTATGGCAATAACACCTTAGCCTTCCAATAGCACCTCAACATGTCCATAGCACGTTAATAGTTCAATTCACATTAGTATCTCAATGGCACAGTATATTAATATCACATGTAGTACATCTTAAGAGCACATTAACAATTCGATACACATCCCTGTCTGTGGCCAGACTGCCACGACTCATGCGTTCCTCCTGTCCTGCTCGACAGCTTCACTCCACTGGCCTATGCGTAGCCTTCGGCCCTATGCTGGCCTATCCCCTGTGCTCACCGCGGGTGACTTCTCGGCCCGACCCCGGCACCAGTCATCACTGGAAAACACACAACAATCTCCCGACTGCCTCTGATCTCACGTCTGTCCCCTGGGACTCCTTAACTTGCAGTGATTGTCAGTACAGCGCTCTCGCCTCATGCCGACCCCCCAACTCACAACATTTCACGCTTTAACGTTAACTAACAGAAGTCAATATAGGTGAGCAGCCTCACTATCCCGTGAGTCAATCCCTCACTTCCATGCCCCCGTAATCCTTGAATCCCGCTCACTCCACTCGTGACAGTTGGCATGGAGAATATGTTGAAGTTTGGCATAGAGAATATGGTGAAGTTGGCATAGAGAATATGGTGAAGTTTGGCATAGAGAATATGGTGAAGTTGGCATAGAGAATATGGTGAAGTTGGCACAGAGAATATGGTGAAAACTCAAGACATTAGCTCTTGTTTGCTCCAACTTTACCTTTTGTACAACTGAGAAAGTTGACGTTAAACGTTTGTGGCTTTAGTATAATGATAAAGAGTTAGAATAAATCGGAACTGTGAAACAGCTTGATAAGTGCCACAGGGCATTTTAAACACGTGTCAAAATGTGTATTTGTTACACCTCTTTTACATCCTAAAAGATGTGTAGTTTTTTCAGAAAATGGAGCTAGAACAAACAAGAAATATGGTTGCGAATTGCTCTGTGCATGAGGTCTCTGGCAGTCGGGGTGATAAACCAAAAAAACTACAGAAACTTCAGAATTCTCTGGAATAACAGTGTTTGATCAAGACAGATGTCTGGGCTTTAAATTCTTTTCAGAACAATGAGACACAAAAGACATTTGCAGAGACAAAGCTTGGATCCCCGTCATATCTTCGTCCAGTGAGTGTCTTCGAAACACTGCTAGAAATTACTCAGTTTGGTTGATGTTCGGCACTGGATTCGAATCTAGCACCTCTGACACTGGAATCAGATGCCCTAACGACTAGACCCCCGGAGCGGCGTTGAAGGATAAGAGTGACCACTTTTCGCATCATCAGCTTGATGATGAACTGCTTTGCGCATGAACAAAGTTCACTCGATTTTGACGATCATGACCCCTTCTTTGCCCTCCCTCATTCGCGCCAACGCCTACAAACCCAAACTAGTAGAAAAGGCAACAAACTTTGAATATATGTTGTAGGTGGGCATACAAATCATTGTGGAAAAAGAGTCACCTCGCCAGATGTCTCTGACCACTTTGAAATGACCTCTGGTTTCCCATATGTTTCTGTGTATTTCTAATGCCATCGATTCAGGGCAGAAATACTGAACTTTAGGGGCATTTTCTGTTCTAACTCTAAATGGTTACAGAAATACTCCACAGGCCTTTTATAATGACCATTTAATTTTCCGTGATGACCCTCAAACTGACCAGTGGCCATTACGACACTAAAGGTTTGGTGCCTGGACCACATTTTGCACAATTTGTATAATTTTCTTTAACCTTAATGTCTCTACCAGCCGCGTGTACGAGTCATTAGAATGGTGAATGTCCTTTACAAGGTTTTTATGTTTTAAATCTTGTCTGCTTCACTGGATACAAAGCATGTATTCCATTTTGATCTAATCAGATAACTTATTTTGTTTGGAGACTAAGGTGGAAAGAGGCATCATTTTTTAGACATTTACTACAGCCTGGCACTGACCATTGAAATCGCTGTCTATTGCCC
>OZ007577.1:50933882-51003882 GCA_963931925.1 Onchidella celtica | reverse complement strand
GATCCTATGGGGGGGGGGGGGGTAGGATCGAGTACCTAGACTTCTCGGATAAGGGCGAAAAAATTCGAAGGGCCCGTGTGCAGGTTAAAGATACCTTGGCAGTTGGAAATCGAAAAGAGCAGGCCGAACATTCGACGACGTGCCTGCTCCAGTTATAACTGGGCTGCAATGGCACAAAGGCAAGTTTTCCAAATGGGATTAAAGATGTATACAAATACAAAAAGAATACAAATAGTTCCCAGAGAGATTTTCTTTACTAGAAATTCTGAATTTTGCCAACTTGTTTAAAAATGTAATTTGAATGCAAAATATAAAAAGTCATCTTGAAAATTATTTTGGATAAAGGTTAAAGTGTTCCAAATCTAGAATGCTTCATGCATGGAATCCTGGCTGTTTAAAGGTTAATATCCAGACGTTTTTAGTTCAAACAGAATTGCTTGGAAAATCTTACAGCTATGGGGAGGACTCTTTTCAACAGTTTAGATAAACAAAATACTCTTTTAATCTTTTTTTTTTTTTTAGAATGCTGGAGTGTTTCATTGTGGTGCAAATTTGTTTCCCCCAACGCAATAGCCAAACTGACAGTTTCAAAAGTTATGAAAATGGTTTTCTCAGGTTTTTTTTTTTTTTGGTCAACTAATCTAATCCAGTCCTTTTTGAATCGTCCGATTGTGTTTATTCAAGTTTCAGACAATTCGTTTAAAGTTTTTTTGACGATATAATACATTTTTATTTTTATAATTTGGTTTCCTTTTGATAAGCCCAGCACACGGGAAACTGCTTGACACGCGTTCAATTTGGTGCGGGCAATTTGCCTAGAAATGAGTGCAAGGGCTCTGGCGCAAATGACGCGTACGCCAAGACTGTAGATTATTACGGGAAACTTTCTAGACCAGAAAGAAGGACAGGGAAAGGTGGAAACACAGGTTTATCCCAGGTAAAATACACACAGAACCCATAGGCTTATCCTAATGTTTGAAAATTGCGTTCTTCATTTCTTTAAAAATTTGGATTACGTTGACTTGTTTTTGAGGAAACAATTACATGTGTAAAGATTTAAATTAATGTCGATGAGAATGTGACAAGAATTGACTTTCTCCTCTAGCCCCGCCAGTTCTCAGTTTCATTATCAAGTTCTAACGTCATGTCCGTCTGTACTTGTTTTTCCCCGCTTTCTCTCTCTCTTGTTTCTCTCATTGTCTTTCTTTCTCTCTTTCTCTCTCTCTTGTTTCTCTCATTGTCTTTCTTTCTCTCTTTCTCTCTCTCTTGTTTCTCTCATTGTCTTTCTCTCTTTCTCTCTCTCTTGTTTCTCTCATTGTCTTTCTTTCTCTCTTTCTCTCTCTCTTGTTTCTCTCATTGTCTTTCTTTCTCTCTTTCTCTCTCTCTTGTTTCTCTCATTGTCTTTCTTTCTCTCTTTCTCTCTCTCTTGTTTCTCTCATTGTCTTTCTTTCTCTCTTTCTCTCTCTCTTGTTTCTCTCATTGTCTTTCTTTCTCTCTTTCTCTCTCTCTTGTTTCTCTCATTGTCTTTCTTTCTCTCTTTCTCTCTCTCTTGTTTCTCTCATTGTCTTTCTTTCTCTCTTTCTCTCTCTCTTGTTTCTCTCATTGTCTTTCTTTCTCTCTTTCTCTCTCTCTTGTTTCTCTCATTGTCTTTCTTTCTCTCTTTCTCTCTCTCTTGTTTCTCTCATTGTCTTTCTTTCTCTCTTTCTCTCTCTCTTGTTTCTCTCATTGTCTTTCTTTCTCTCTTTCTCTCTCTCTTGTTTCTCTCATTGTCTTTCTTTCTCTCTTTCTCTCTCTCTTGTTTCTCTCATTGTCTTTCTTTCTCTCTTTCTCTCTCTCTTGTTTCTCTCATTGTCTTTCTTTCTCTCTTTCTCTCTCTCCCCTCTCGTTGCCTTTTTTTTCTTTCACCGCCTCCCGCCTCTCTCTTTCTTTCTTTTGCTTTTTGTCACCTCTTTTTCTCCATATCAGTCGTTTTTACCCATTCCATTCCCCCCCCCCTCCTCTCTCTATTTCTCTCTTTCTTTCTCTCTTTTTCCTCTCTTTCTGTCTTCCTTTCTCACTCTTTGCGCGTGTACGTCAGTTAGTTTGAAGCTCTTCTTTAAGGCCTCATTCCTGTATCTCTGTGAACACTTTATCCACCTCTTGCTGTGTATTCCTGACCCTGTACAGAACAAACCAGCAGTAGAAAACCAGCCAATCGTCTCACTGGAACATGTCATTGACCACATCCACAACTTTTTTACCAATAATAATGACAGTGTCAAATACCAAACGAAAATGAAAAACCCGCAACTTTTATAATGAAGCCAGCCAACCTGCGCAAGATATATAAATCTTGCAAATTTTCCATGTACTAAGTGCAACCGTACATCTACATCTAGGCTACATCTAAAACGGCATTTGGATTCCATGCTATGACTAATAGAACTTACTGTTACACCACAATTTCACACGGAATTATGTTATTCAATTACCAGTTCTACTTCTTCTTCTTCTTCTTCAGCGTTCCAAGTCATGCTTTTAGTTTAGTGTGGGCCAGGAACTGGGTAGTCAGGTGAAGGTCTGCCTCACTGCCCCATAGCTTGGTGTGTAGGTCCGTGGGACTAGGCCAATAGTTTTGTCGTTCCGTCCTGTGGAGTGGACAGTCCTGGAGGACATGCTCTGGAGTCTCAGGGCCGGCTCCGCATGGACACTGGTTTGTCTGCGACAAGCCTATTCTGTGGGCATGGTGGTTGAGGCCACAGTGTCCTGTCCGGAGGCGGAATATCTGCACCTGCTCTTTCCTTTCAAGGTGTCTGATAGGGTCCTTCCTATGATCATACTCTGGGAACCTGTCTCTCCACTCCTGACTAAT
Source organism: Onchidella celtica (assembly GCA_963931925.1). Taxonomy (NCBI): domain Eukaryota; kingdom Metazoa; phylum Mollusca; class Gastropoda; order Systellommatophora; family Onchidiidae; genus Onchidella; species Onchidella celtica. The sequence goes on along the minus strand of OZ007577.1, from coordinate 51,001,031 downwards.
CTTATGTTTAAGGACCAGTTCTACGAACGGTTTCATTTCTTGGTGCGGAACCAAACTTTCGCTTTCAGTCGGCGCGTCAAACCGTGCTCGTTTTGAAAATCAGATCGCTCTTCCGGTTCATTGACCATGGTATCATTCTTCCGGTTCACTCAGAATGGTGAATTAAAATAGAATGACCGAAAAAATCTATTTTGATAAATTCGGGGACAGGAGTTTTCGTATGTTTTATGTGACGAAAACCTGGGTATGTAGATACTGTCGACGTGTGTAAAATTTGAAGCGTGTGGGCTAAGTATTAAGGGAGGAGTAGGCTAACATTGCCTCCAAAGTTCACTTTTATAATAATAGATAGTTACATCTTTCTTTCTCTCTCTCTCTCTCTATCTTTCTTTCTTTCTTTCACCCTTCTGTCTCCCTCTTTATTCTCTTCCTCCCATCTCTCCCCATTTTCCTCTAGCTCTCTACCTCTTTCCCTTCTCTCGCCAACCCTCTCTTTCTCTCGTTTTCTCTTCTCCCGCTCACTTTCTCTCTCTCTCTCTCATTCTCTCTTTCGCTCTCTCTCTCTCTCTCTCTCGCCTTCTCTCTCTCTCTCTCTCCTTTTCTCTTTCTCTTTTTATCTCGCTCTTTCTCTCCCTCCTTCTCCCTCCCAATCTGTTTCTCTATCTCACACTATCACACAACAAACTAACACTCTTTCTCTTAGGTACATACAAACTTACTTTCATGCTCTATGTACAGAACACATACGGCTTAAGGTGTATAGTACATGAAGGTACTAACAAAGCTCTTACCCAATTATTTATAATTATATTTCTGTCTTCCGACTTCAAACACGAGGACATTATTAATCATCTTTGTACAGTCAACCTCAATACACCATCATCTGGTTTTTCTCCTATAGACTAGCCAATGGTTTACCTTTTTCCACAGAGACACAATTCCTCTTCTTTACTTCTACAGTATAAATGTCAACCGATATCCTAGTTTGTAACCCTCATACGACAATGCGGTCTCAGGTCTCTTCAAAGCTTATTAATAATTTCACTCGCCCGGCTCGAATGTTTATTGTTTTCGTCTTGTTTACATTGATTTTATTCTGTTTTTGATTTCATCTTTTGTATTATCCCCTGAAGATTAAAGATGAGAGCAGCGTAAACTAGAGTATGTGTGTCAGATCACAGTACGGATTTGGGGATTTCCCCCCCCCCCTCCCCCCGGTACGAGCCATTAACATGCTGAAGCTGTGTGACAAGGCTCTGATATTGTGAAACTTTAAATGACATTTTGCAGGAAGTATCTGACTATTCCATTAGAAACATAGCCTTTTTTTACAAATAATTTTATACCTCATTAATTTTCTTGAAGAAAAAAAACAAAAAAACTTAACCTTTTAATTCATTAGGGTAACTAAAAAGAGCTCGTACTCTTGACAGGCCCTCCCTCAACCGATGTGCGTTTTCCCCCCACCACCGAACTTCCAGGCGCTCATACTTCATGGATTAAATCTGGCAGTGTTTCAAAAACAAGACTGACAACTGTGTTAGAGATCCAGGTGTGAACTTAACCCCCCTGCCTCACCTCTCCCTTTCATTCTCCTCTACATCTGACCCTGCCTTGCACTTTCATATTTACACAACATCACATTTACAAACACGTATTTCATTAAACAGCCCAAGAATCTCCACTCTAAACGGATTAAAAGCCAGCGTTTTTAAACAGCCAACAGCCTCTTAAATCGGTGCATGGGGAAAGGCGGGGCACATCTTTGATCTCACAGCTCACGAGCACTTTTTTTTGTCTCCGCCCCTTGTGTCAGTAAAACACCCAGGCGCGGGCAAAAATCCGCGAATGAGAGGATTGGATTTGGAAGAGTTTCGAGAGTGGATTTAGCGTGGGTGAAGAGCAGACCCCGGCAAGCGAGGGCGTTCCTTGTGGGGACTGGTCGTGCCGGAACCTGGTTGCGCAGGCCGGTGTGAAGCGTGAGTTCTGAGAGACCAAGCCATGTCACTCACGCACATCTCGGCTATTGAACGCAGGGCGGGGACAGGCCCGACACACGACGCGAGCATGAAAAGAAAAGAAAAGACAGGAGGAAGAAATGTCGAGACAGAAGCAAACTTGTAACCCGTCCCCACGGCTCGGCTATTGTTTGTGCGCGGGCAATCGATCAGAGGTCATGAATATTAAGTAATTATTGATCTGTTACCGCTGAGACGTCGTACGCAGGCCGGTTACAAAGGTTGACGTGAACGCAGTGAGTAGGAGAAAGAGACGAAACCATGCGTTCTCCACTCACAGTGAGAAAGCAAGTCTTCATTTCTATACTCACAGATAGGCTGACACACGCGTAAACTTGCAAAACTTGTTCAAAAGCTTCAAGGAGAATGAATGAGCGTGCGAGAGAGAGACAACGGCTTTGAAGGGAATTATTTACCACTGCAGATAGCAGAGCAAGAGGATTTTTCACGTGCGCGCTGTTCGCCGAGGACTGCCCGACGACGACAACTTCTGCCACCTTCTTCACCTCATCCACCACTACCACCACCACCGCCACCACTATCACCACCACCAGATTCCACATCACAAGGAGCCGGCGGTATCTTTATATCGTAATTCCTCACGAAGTTCTTGATCTGTACTGCCACCAAGTTCATTAGGATAATTGCTACGGGTTGTGAGAACTAGCGGAGCCTGTGATGTTTGACCTCTGGTGTGTTCCTGTCAAAAAGGTGCGGTCCTTTACATCTACTTAGCCAGTCAGACACTCAAAGAAAAGTACAGATAGATCGAAAAGCAAAAGTGTATGATAGATATTCCTTTTTATACCTTGAATCGTGCGCATGAAATCTTCAAAAGAATCGGTAGAATTTAAACTTCGGACTTGAATAACTTTACACATTACTAAAAAGGGAATAAATTTTTTAGGAGTAATTATTATTGAAAAGCATTATAGCTTATTAATATATTTTATAATCTAATAGTTGTTTTACTGTTGTACTTTTTTGTTTTTTTTATTTTGCATAATATCTTTATTAATAAAGATCGAGGCTGGCAGGTCTCCGAGTACAATAATATATCGATCCGAGGTTTTTTTAGGGCTACCTTGTAAATAAATTAGGAAATGCCAGATTTCCCTGGCTGTTTTGTGAACATTAAATTATAGCATATTCGATATCGAATAAATTGTTGTTTACACTGTTCATAGACCAGAGAAAAAAATACACGCTGAATTATTCATCCCAGCAGATCGGAATTTTGAAATCTAGCACATGCAGTTCTAAAGATGATTTTTTTAAAATCCCAAGTAAAAGTAAAAAGATTAAAATTAAAATAATCAAAATAAAATAGCAGGAAGGTCAAGAATCAATCAGTTGCTTCCTTTCTAGTCGAACTAACTGTCTCAGGTATTTGGGGTTCCAGAGTACGAAAACCACGATAACCGCCGACTACAACAACTATGATATAATATGTTTAATTCGCTTTCCATACTCATTCCAACACTCACAGTTGCAACAGTAAGAAATACACAGAGATTAATTAGCATTACATTTCAGTACGACAGGGAACTATTTCAGGGTCTTAATGAACACCTGTACCTAATCAATTAATTTGACATATATTTCAGTTACGCCATATCGTCACGGTCATTTCTGCAACTGCCTTAGTTATAATTTTTTTTTTTTGTGTGTGTGTGTTTTTTGAAAATCAAAGTAAAAGGTTTACTTCGCTTGAAAATTGGTGATTCATGCGGATGTCGGTTTTTGCTTAAAAACTCGGAATAAATCAACGAAAGGAAACAATGTAGATCTAACTATTGAAGCTGTGCGACGTGATTGTCTGATTAACGTGAACATTTCATCTCAGAGTACCAAAAGCATGACTTCCGCAGTTGTGGAATGAGGCGATATGAAAAAAGAAAGAAAGGAAATGTAGAAGGTCACGCAATGCTCTCCCGCTATTTTGAAAACTAGTCATTGAAAAGATTGGAGAAATACAAACTCTCTGAGGAAAACTGACACTAATTGAAATTATTTACAAAGATATGGCGCCTGAATGTAACACAAATGCGATTAGTACAGAAATGTGTAAGAGTTGTTGGTAACAATAGAAGTATTTTGTAAAATAACTTGCAACGTTGTCACAATACATCTTTTGTGTTTGTCACAGTAGATCTATTGACACTAAAAACGAGAAGAAAAAAACGTAATAAAAGAGCTCGTTTCTGTGACCCGAACATGAATAAAAAAAATACACTCGGGAGAGAAAATCCGGATAGGAATTATTATTCTGTCAAACAGAGATCAAACTGAAATTAAAAAAAAATGATGATATTACGTCGACTCCAGTTTTGACCTTATAACGTGATAAAAGTTGAAACCAGCAGCCTGATCGAACATTGTAAGAAAAAAAAAAAGCAAATATGATGTGTAATTATGGTAGAAGTAATACTGAAAACAACGACGTTAAAATAATAATGACATTTAACAAGGTCCTTGTTGTTGTTACATAATAGCAAGAGTAAGAAAAACGGTTACTTGAATTTTTTAATTTTTTTTTAAGTTATCGAAACGTTTATCGATCGTCCGTTAGGGCTCATCTTACGCTACTCTGACTGAATACTTTAATCAAAATAATACACAGGATCGTTCAGTGAGGGAGAAATTGCCACTGATAAGTTTTACATTAAAATGTTCTCTTATTCATATCATCTTCAATAGAGCAAATATTATTATTCAGCGAAAGTGTTCATCTCTTCTGAACCCTGGTACAAACTGAAACACGCTAGAGTCGTGGTTTGTCAGTGGATATTTCGATGTATGCTAATTGTAGTGCACATACTGTGGTCTAGCAGTTGATCTGTTTCCTTTGGCGTCAAGAAAGTTGGACTCCTCACATTTCTCGTTTTCTTTTAGTCAAAAGATGGACTCATGACACTGTGGAATCATTACCCTACCATCACAACGTTTCAAATTTGTTATTAAGTCAACTTTTCCATCTCCAGGCACGAGATAGTTCTAATCACAGTTAATATCATTACATAAAAACACCATTTTTATTCGTAAATGAATTATTCCACAAGGTGCATAAAAGATATTTTTTAGAAAAAAAAAAAAAAAGCTTTGGGTTCGTTCCACTCATCGTTACAGATCGCGCTTCCTCGGCTTTATGAACCACTTTTACGCAGATAAATGGCGGAGTATTGCATCACAACCCCCTTCACATTTTGGATAGGAAAACTTTTGACTTTATTTAAAATCTGTCGTAGCTTTGAATATAAAGAGGATGGTTCAGAACCCTCTGAACAGATGAAGCTGCATTTTTAAAAGAAATTACACAATGTTGGCTCCTCATTGACTCAAAAAAAAAAAAAAGGCAAAACCATTTTTTTTCGGGGATTGGGGGGGGGGGGGGTGTCTGGTAAACTAATATTGCCATTTTTCTCGAGTGTGTTGGTCCAGCCTCATTAATCATCAAATAAATCAGCCAGCGTTTGCAGATCGAGGACCACAACAGCACGAAAGAGATTGTAAACCTTCTTCCTCTGTGTATAGTTTGAATGTAATAAAGTGAGCAAATATTTTGATGGTAATGTATAAGTGAGGCTTACAGTCTGAACAATATATTACGTCTCGTTAGAAAACTGAAATACAATAGATGTTTCCATAATTCAGAGGAGAGATGATGCAGTTAGAAATGTATGTGCCAAGTTAGTGCTCAGAAAATTGGGGACGAAAGAAAGAAGAAAAACACTTGACATGGCGGGGAAGTTTGTTGCAACACCAACCACCTTGATGGGAAAAAGAAAACCAACTCCCCAAATAACCAGTTCTGCTTGCCTTTATGTAGATGTCTTGATAGTAACGTATAATGGAGAGATAAATTGTAAAACTCCTTCATAGCAATTGATTTCCTTCAAAAATCAACATAATATGTCATTTTTCGCCCCTTTCCTTTCCCATCTATAGCAACATAGGACGTGCAAGTTGCAAATGTGGATAAAGCCAGTTCTCTTGCAACGTTTGCAATTAACTGAAAATTGCGAAAAAGTGAATATTATGATTTCGCCTTCGTCAGTTGCGAAGACTGCTTATGACGTAAGAATTCCTTTTTGCCATTAAGGCCGCTTTCCATGAATCGTATGTTTTACGTACGTATTTTCTTTCAAGCATTCGTGTTGCAGAAGTCGTGCGTACTTTTCATTTCCATGGTTCGTGTTTCTGTGTGTCTCACGGAAATGACCACAGTGAAATAGTAAGACGCGTATGTTAAAACTACGCTCGTCCTCTGCACCTGGGGTTTCGTTCCGTAATGAATATTGTTACAAGTACGTACGTTCCCCAAGTTGTTTTTTTTGCACTAGGGGTACGTATTTTAAAGCCTTTTTTGACCCCAGAGCTAGAGAGCTTCTCCCGAAATACTGCTAACAACAGCCTTGATTAAATTATTCTTTGAGATTTCCTTTTTGTTTTAATCCCGTTTTTTCGTTGAAAGGAGGGGGGGGGGTGGGGGGGGCCAAGGTTAGGGATTCGATAAAATTTAGGGTTGAGAATAAGGACGGGGTTAGGGATAGGTACGTATAGGTACGTTCCCTTAGCGCAAAGCGCATGGGATGCGTACGGACTTATAACAACGGGCGTCGGTAATAGCTACGTGAAACTCATCAAAACTAGCTACCATAGAAAGGGACATTTACTTTGAACATTCAGAGACAGAAAGAGAGAGAGAAAGAAAGGATGTTCCCGGGGTGAGGAAAGGAGGTAATCGGGTGGAGGATCGCAGGCTAAAACTTGACTCCGGTGTCCAAGCTGCCGCTGATGTTTAAAGGTCAAGGAAATAAAAAAAAAAAGTCACTTATCGTCTTTCTGGAATGGTTTGAAATTCAAGGCGCCTGGAGTTAAAAACTCTGTGTGTTTGGGAGGAACTCGAGATGTTTAAAAAAAATAACGGTACTTCTTTTCTTCTGTTGTACTGCAAGATAAGCTATTGGTGCAAAAACTAAGTAACTTGTTCGTAATTCCTTCCAGGAAACATTTCACTCTTAGCTTAAAAAAAATTCTAAACTTTTGTTCCGAGTAATATTCTCAAGTTCATTATTTCTTAACCCCAGATCTTCAAGAAAATCTAAAAAAAAAAAGAAAAAACGTTTCGTCGGAGCGAATGGAAAATTGCATTTAAAAATTGATTTCATTCACAACACGAGGGTCCCAAAAGAATAAGGAGGTTGACAGTAGCGATATAGATTCACCTGGAATTCAGTGTTCAAGAAATGACTTTGGGTGGGAGGGGGAAGGGAGTTTAAACATTAATATTCGATGTCTGCATGAAATGTCCTGGCTAGACTGAAAGATATCCAATCCTTGTCTGACAACTGGACTGAAAGTTTATATAAATAAGTCTGAATCACCGGAATTAGGAATTTTATTATTTTTTTTATTCGGTCATGAAATCCATCAGGGCTAGGAAGCCTCGCCATCTACAGACGTCCTGTTGTTGCATAGTTCTCAGATAATGAAAACAATGAGACAACAGTGATTAATAACAAACAATCAACAACATCATAGAAAGTTATAATATTTAGTTTTGCAAACTAGACAAAGGAGTTCTAGCAGTGGTCCCAGCTAAGTTACCACACAGCACGAAATATCAGGCATGACCGTCAAATCTGAAAATCCATTCTTTAAAATGATGGAAATGTTTACAAAGCATTATAAGAACTAAACGCTTTTAAAATTAAAAAGAAAAATAATGACATAATTAATATTATTTAAGACGAATGAAAGAAATCACTAATGACATCACTGTTCATCAAATTTCGAATGAATGTCCAGTGCATCGCCAACAGCAGGTTGTTTTTAGATCTTACATAACGTCTGGGCAAGTTTCTGTCCATCTGATTCCAAATACGAAATTTTTAATGTTTAGATCTATAGAGCCACACACACAAAAAAAGGTGATGAAAGATTGGCTTATAAATCTATAAATTCCAGGAAACGAATCAAGTGACTGAAAATGTCACACTTCAAAGGTCTATCATTGCTTAAAATATAGCCTAGCTGTGGTATTGTGGTACCTACTTATAATCTAAACAGTCTTTCTCCAAAATCTGAATTGAATCTGTGGAAATATTCAGTATTGATAAATGAAATTATTATAACTTTATATTACATTGTCACTTTCCGGACGGGTGTGAGTTGGAAAATTTTTATCTTTCCAAATTATAGTCTTAAAAATTGTTCTCTGCTCCTAAACTCTCTTTGTTGTTGGTAGAAAATAACAATTCACCTTTGCCTTAAGAATTATCAAGACCTCTCTGATTCTGTCCTTTTTTCTAATGTAATCACCGAGTGTTAAGTATTTTGACCATGGGATGTAATGTGACTGCTGGTGTTTAACTTGTGGAAATACCAGCAATAGGACAAACAAAATACGTTTAGGATAAAAAACGGTTATCGTTTTTTCATAGTCATAAGTTTAAGTCACGGAGTTAGAAAATGACAGTATATCTTTGGTGTAAGTGTAAGACCGTCCTAGTTAATATGACTACAAACTGAGAGAGCTTTAGAAACTCTCTGCTCTACATAGAAAAATCTCCTGTTGTAACGAACCCAATTAGCAATCTCACGCAAACCCGAGGCGTAAGATTGAGGTCAAGTTTGTTTATAGAATACTGTTGCTACGCAGATTCGCTGGTTACAACGTCGCACCGACGTCGGTTTGATGTAGGAAATCCACCCTTATGATAATCGTACCAACCTACGGAAATACGCTACAAATCTACGTCGGATTGACGTAGGAATACTGGCAGAAACATGTTTTCCTTGCGTCGCGGTATTCCCATTGATCTAGTCCTGATCCACGAGGCTAATGACGCCAGGGGAAGAACGCTGTTTAATCGTGTGTCAATTTCTTATCACTCGTGTTTTGGACACGCAACTATTGTATGCCATAGTGCACTGACTGGAGTGTATCTTGCCTCGGCTTTAGCGCCGGACACGGATTATGGAGTCAATCGGGCTCTCGGCCCTCGTGAGGCGGAAACGCGGCTGTCTGAAGGTGAAAATCACTTGTTTGGACCACTTTTGTTTCTCTCCTGTGATCTTCAAATGTGTTCAAAAGGAATTTTGTTTTTGCTTTTCATGTAAAAGAAAATGTTACAATATCAGAAACGTCATGTCATGTTCAGTATGGTGTGTCAGTTGTTTCGAGTCCACATCAATTATGGTCCATCTTTCGATTCTGGCGTGTGCAGTGGCTCGCTGGTCTGGTTCTCCGTGCTAATTACCATTTGTGAATTTATAAAAACTAATAATAATAATAATTTTTAAAATACTGTAACAAAAATTGCTAAACAGATGGCTTAGACTAAGTTCCGATACATAATTATCCAAGAAATTATCTTACATAACATACACTTTTCATCCTGAGAAATATGTTTAGAGAATTATTATCTTGAATAGATAAATTTATCAAGAGAAGCGCTTTATTCCATTAATCTAATCAGTAACACAAAGTGCACTTAGTCTAGGGATATAACAAAAGAACATCGCTAACATGCGTCTGAATTTGCAGAATACCCACTCTCCCACCAGTGGGGCAAGTATAACAAAAACAACAACCTGCATTCCAACTGCCAATTCCGATAAATAGAGAGCATTCCAAGATCGTGGGTTTATCCAGCACACATTTATTTATTTTTTTTTTAGACATGGCATCGTGAAAAAAGGGTCTTTCGATTGCGATTATATAAGGTCCCCTTTCCCAATTTAATTTAGCAAATGTACATAGTTCCTTTTTCTTTTCTTTTTTTTTTTCTGTTTATCCCGGAGAAATCACCATGGGGTTGATTAAATTTCTCTCAGGACATCCGGGTCGGGAAAATAGAAAGACGGAAAAAAATCATAATTGGCGAATTAGATTGACCGGCAGATAACATAAATAATGGCTCGTTCAGAACTTGCAAGCGCTGGGATATTTTGGGCATCGAAAAAAACTGGACCAATATCAAATATTCACTCTGTCTATCATGAGTGACGAACTTCTGCACTCTGTCTGGTGTGTTGCTTTTTTTGGCGGAGTGTCGTCCAGGTCAGCTGTAGGCAGACGTCTGTAGCACAGACAGACAAATTTCGTTATAGAAAGCCAAAATGTCCCTGACTCCGGCAAAAAAATCAGGGTCTCTCCGGAAAACAAGCGGGGGAAAAAAATTCATTCCTCTTTGTGTGAGGTTTTGATGTTTCCTTTACCGAGACCAGTCATTTTTTTTTTCTTCTCCGGTTGGGTCTGGCTATGCGAGACAGGAGCATTTTCTTTGTTCATTTTGTTTATTTTGATGAAGAAATTTGGAGCAATATTAATAAGGGCCCATATATAAGGAACCGTACTCTCGATTTCACCGCAGTTTGGCTCCTTCACCCCTCGTGTATACGTTTCTCTAAGCTTGGCTTCTTAGATAAGATAAGGTAAGATAGATAAGAATCACTTTGTTATCCCGTGAGGAAAATTCACATTCACAGAGTGTTTAAGAGCAAATACATGGTACTCACATCTAACACATCATTACATAAACATATCGTAACTCAATAACAGGCGCATTACATGAAAAAATACATGGATGGAACCTTAGTAACTATGGCAACGACACGTTGACACTATCATGAAACTGCGCAAATACGAAGGGCCAGATTTTAACAAATTTTACACGAACTGGACAAATATTTTTTAGTTGAACTGTATTTCTTAGTTTAGATGCATTTTTAGGTTTTAAAATTTGAAATACATGTCGTTTTGTGCTCCCCTGTTTTAGGGAGAAAAAAAAAATCTTGCAGAAAAATCCTGGAATATTTGGCCTAGAAAGAGATGTCATAATTTTACAGTTGTGGAAATTCGCTGGGGTATCCATGACAAGGCAGCGTACAGTGAGGTATTAGAGTATCCGAACCATTTCCTTCTAGCTGTATAAAGGGAAATCTTATTGAGTTTAACTGAGATAAAGGTGCAGTACAAAGATGAAAAGAGCATTAAGAACCTCCAGAAAATACACTTTATTTTTTTTGTTTGGAGCAATATTCATGTGATTGTTCCTTTTATTTATTTATTATTTATTTATTTATTTATTTATTTATTTATTCATTTTTTTTATTTGAGTTTCTTTTATTTATTCAGTTTTTCTTCTGGTAGTATTTCAGATTGCATACAGTAGTTGTTGAAAATATCGCACATTTGAGAAATTTGGAAGCAGCGCCCTATAAAAAGAAACTTTTATTTCAAATCCGACGATTGTGCGAGGCGTTTATCTTAGATGATGATCAAACCACTGTAAACTAGAGTATATAGGCTAAAGAACTGACACATTTTTTAATAGTCTGTTCAAAGAAGTAATATTGTGTCAAATTTGGTCATATTGTTGAAGTTACATTTTCCTCAGTTAAAATCTATTTCTCCTGTGACAAATATTTTGTACATACACAGAAGGAATGCTGAGGAGTCACAGTCTACCAAAGCCGTGTTTTGACGCTAATTATCATTGGCCTATAAAAGTGATATTTTCCTGCTAGGGTCCCGAGACTTAATTTTCCATTTGAGAGATTAGATCACATTTGTGTCATTTATGGGATGGGAAAAACGCAACAATAAACAAAAGAATTAGATTATCTTATCAGTCTATTGCATTAGGGGACCGTAGTGTAATTACAAAGCTGAATGAAGAAAATTCTGAGTTTTTTGTTTACTGTTTAGCTATAATTTATTATGTGAAAGTCTACGTTCCCCTAACAACAGCCATTCTATAATGTTCCTCAGGAAAGTTAGCTTGACAAAAAAGGGATTAACAAACACATTTTAGAGACAGAACATTGGAAAAGATTACTTGAGACTTTTTATCATAATCTCACAGTTAAGTTTTCCCCATACTTCAAAGTTATTTAAATCACATCTATAGAAACTATTACCCGTGTAGAGTGGGGCTGTCCAATCTGTGAAAACTGGAACTTGATAGACAAACATCAAGGCCGAAAACTGTGATTGAGTCCAACTGGAACAAAAAAGTTAGTGTTCAAAACCTACCAGCACAGTGGATATCCCACGGTCCTGTGTGGGCAAGTTCGTGGGCAGGCCAGATATGTGGGCCCAGATGTCCAGTGTCTGTATCTCTCCCGGGCCCAGTCCACCAGCCGCGGCCCTCGCTGACATGATCACCAGAAGCCAGTTTTTAGAAGGTAACCACTTTCATTTTATCTTAATTTTATGTGTTTTACCTGTACTACAGGCTGTTTCATAATCTTGCAGCCTAGAAGCCGAATGGTGACCAGGTGAAAACTTTGGAAATCTGTCTGTCTTCTGTCTCTCTGTCTCTGTGCCTTTTGTCTGTCTGTCTGTCTGTCTGTCTACCTGTTTGCCCTTCTGTCTGTCTATCTGTTTGTTTGTCTTTACGTTCCTCATAGTCAGTAGTGAAGTGACATATGGAGCGCGGATACAGGAAAAGCATAAAACTATAATGGTGCTTAAATGTCATTTGCGGTGTAGAGAAATATCAGTACCATCAGAGTGTCGGAGTGTCTGATCGCGCTGGTGAGCCTTTTCCGCAAAGTTTGAAATTTTATCCTGAGTGTCCTAATTAGGTTATCACTGCACCCCTGGAGCCTGTTATTCCACGCGATCTGTTAGTTCCCTGTTCCCCGTTAATCGGTAACCAATACAAAGAAACAGCTAAAATAATGCACCGAATTTTCTTTTTTTTTGAGTATTTCGTGGAACTCTCTAGGCCAGTGTTTCTCAAGGTGGGTCGTGGGGATTTTTCATAGAAATCTTCATTTCATAGCATATTTCAAGTGATCTGAATGGATCAACTGTTGTTTGTTTATGTGGTGTTGTTGTTTTCCTTGCTGAGCTCGGATTAAAACATCGAACTTAACAGATGCACGACTTTAATGCTTATGCACAACCTAGAAACCTATATGAATATTTTAAAAATCTTCTTATACTGTGTACTAACTTTATGGTAGGGGGGGGGGGGGCACACGTTGTTGTTGTTTTTGTTGTTGTTGTTTTTAAAGTTGAAGTGGGACGTGGGACAAAAAAGGTTAAGGAACATTCTTGTAGGTGAAATCAAGGAGTGGAAAACGTACATCTAAGTAATCCTCTACCAATGTTTGTGAGACAGTGGGCAGCTGTAGTTTGGGTTAGTTTTGGTGAAGTGAAGTCCAAATACTTGTAGTTCTGAACATTTGCACACCCATATGGTCCGAGAAAATCTTACACTCAACAGTGCAAGGCCAGAAACGGTTGATTCCTTGTCAGAGGAAATCGCTCACTTAATTGTGTACAGTGTGTCCCCCTGTGTTTGTTAAGATATAATTAGAAAAGGCCGATTTCGGCGCAGAATTTGCAATCATTGGTACCTTCATAGGAGCAGAACGCTTTCATTCAGAAAAGAAAATTGTCTGTGACTTTCATATGTGTCTGCAAAATACAGAGAGAAAGAAAGACAGAAAGAATGAAAAAATGACAAGATGAAAGAAAATGCACGAAGGAAGGGAGGAAGGGAAAAGAAAGAAAGACAGAAAGACAGAAAAAGAAAAGAAACAAAGCAAGAAAGAAAGAAAGAAAGAAGGAAAGAACAGGGCACATTCTGAATCAGTGAGTACGGGTAATCGATATTTCATCAATTAGGAAATCGAGTTGAATGGACACGTTATTTTAGCAAAATATTTCATTGTGGGATCGTTCTTTGTAATGGTATTGAATGTGTCAACCTTTCAGTTCAGTCCATTTCTGGAACAGTTCCATCCAAAGAAGAGGAAAATCCCAAATAGTTGATACTTTATCAATATCTGGAAAATAAACAGCTGGTATTCTAGAAATTTCTTAACAATGAAAGGTGGCAGGGAGTGGCAGATCGTAAGATGCACGAGAAATAGGAAGACGCCAGAAACCCAATGGAATAACAGAAGGAATAAAACAAACGAGTGCAGTCCACAAGGTAGAAAAGAGAGTTGACGCAAAATTAGAAATTAGAAGATTCTAACATTAAAATAATTTTGGAAAGGAAATGATATATTATAATTATTATAACATTTAAAGATTGCTTTGAAACTCTCTGTGAAAGGGCTGTTACTATGGAACAGCAGTATCTTGCCTCGTGTGCTATAGTTCAACAGTGAACATAACTCAGTATTTTCTTTGTTCAGCTTTGTCATTGGGTTCTGGTCCTTTGACAACATCCACTGTGAATACGAATTTCCTTCCTGGGATAATAGAGTGACTCTTAGCTCATCATAAAAAAAGTCAGAAATTTAACTGACAAAGAAAGCTATCTGCAACCGACCAATAAGGAGGAGGAATAAATTTCAAAAAAAAAAAAAAAGGCAGATGGATGGACAGAATGACAAAGATAGAATGAAAGAATAAACAGAGGCAGAGGAGATTGTGGAACAAAGCAAACATTCTCAGTTTGGAGAGAAACCTTTCCTAAAATCAGTCCTTCCGGATTTGGTCCTTCCGCAGAATCCATGCGCATGCGCCAATCCTCTGGCCGACTTCCGTATCCGGTGGCGGTGAAAGTCTTCTCTCTTTTGTGCCAGACTTTTTCTCTGAGTTCAGGTCTGACATGCCGGTTTGGCTTGCATTCCGTCGCATGCACAGAGCAACGAGAGAACGAGATAGAATTTCATTTATTCTTTCTTTCATTCCAAGTTTCTGCTTCCTTTCACGTTCCATGCGTTCATTTCCAGTTAAACCCTTTTTTCCCTACTGTTTTCTTTTGGTCTTAATTCGCTCTGTTTATGTGCAGATGTAAAAATTTGAAGGTTTAGCATTAATGTTTTTTACTGTCCTAATTCTGGTGCCATATGAAAACGTCCCTTTTATAATTGTCGAATTTAAAGTAGTGCCAATTGCCATTCTGTAAAACAGTTGTGACAAATGTTGAATAACGAGATTCTGTGTCTAATAATACACGTAAATGTTGACAATGTACGGGTAATGATCTCTGGGATACTTAGGACGTCATGAAATTATCATTTTGTGCCAGAAACTGGTGTAACTACAGTAGTTAATTAATTGTATTATCAACTATACCACACGTTTGTTCGGCTTTCTTCTCTTTAGTTTGCTTTGTATCGTTTGGGTTTTATTTCTCACGCAGGGTTTCGCTACATACAACTTTTTCTTTTTGCCCAATTTTGACATTGCTTATAGCCCTACTGCGACCCCACAGTTTCTCTGTGGTTTTTATGATATTTTGTTCGGCTAGTGTTAGCAGATTTTGTTATTTCATACAGTTGAAATTTATTTTCATTATTACAACATGCTACGTGTATAAACAAAGGCCTCTGACACTGTAGTAAAGGACCCGGCTCATTACAGGTTTTTTTAAAAATGAGAGAAAACAAGTCATTTTCTGTTTGTTGAGTGAGTGAATGTCAATGTGTGAAAAAGTGGAGAGAGGGACAAGGCACAGAGACTAAAGCATTAAACAGGGAAACTACTAAATAAAGAGGTGGATGAAACAAAATTGGGAGGGGGAATGAAAGAATGAAAGTGAACGGAGAATAGAGAAAACAAGTTAAATGAATAGGAGGAGTAGAAACATTGTGGAAATAATAAGATGAGGGCGAGAGAGAGAGAGAGAGAGAGAGAGAGAGAGAGAGAGAGAGAGAGAGAGAGAGAGAGAGAGAGAGAGAGAGAGAGAGAGAGAGAGAGAGAAAGGGAGATAGAACGAGACAGAGAGAGACAGAGAAAGAGAGAGAGAGAGAGAGAGAGAGAGAGAGAGTGAGAGAGAAAGGGAGATAGAACGAGACAGAGAGAGACAGAGAAAGAGAGAGAGAGAGAGAGAAAACATAACGACACACACACAAATTTAGACAAGAACGGAGAAGGACAAAAAATTAGAAGGAATAAGAGAGAGACACCCACTGAAGTATGATAGAAAGATCGGGGACTAGAGAGAGTGAAGGAGAGAGAGAAGAGAGAAACAAAACACGGCGACAATAACCCTACTTTATAGGAGTTCTTAAACACCGAATCCTCTTAGGTGACACTGCCCTTAACCCTTGGAGGTCAGCGGTTGTAGGCCACTCAACCGCTCCTTAACTCTCACAAGACGGGAGCTTTGTGGACGAGTCAACTGTGGTGAAGCCATTGTGGTGCAGACATTTCTGGTGACGATGGCTTTGTTTGGGTTGTAGTTCTGGAAGTTTTGAGAGTGGCTGGAAGAGCTCTTTTTGGGTGTCTGTGTCGCTGGATCTCTGTGTGTGTGTGTCTGATTGTTTGTTGGTTAGTGTGTACATTGTCTTAAGTCCTTGACAAAATATGCATAGAGATATCTTAACCTTATTTCTTGCAAGTTCCAGCTCCACTTTTGTCACAACTGAGAAATTCCACGTTAAACGTTTGTGACGTTAGTGCTATGATGTTGTTAAGGTTGGCGCTGAGGGTGTGTGGTATTCTATAGGGTATTCTATAGGTATTCTACTACATATTAAAAGATCTCCAGTTTTTTCAGAAAATGGAGATAGAACAAACAAGCACCAAAATGGCGATAAGTACGCATGCTGATATGGGTGTAATTTGGTTTCATTACGAAACTTATAAATTCTATAGTCTAGTGATTGGTCCATCAATTTGTCTGTCATTGTGAATGGTTTGGCTACAAGGCCCAGGTAGCCCATCCCGTAATCACAGTGGTGGAGGTAAAATCGGGCACAAAACGACACGGAAGAACTTAAAACTATTGTGTCAGTTGGTAATATAATAATATGTGTATGTGTGATTGCTTGTTGGTCAAAGTGTACGCCTGTTTAAGACCTTGCTTAAGAATGTGTCCAGGAATGCATATGTGTCGAGATCAGTGAAATGTACTTAAATGTTGGACATTCTTCTTCAGTGTCCAGTGGTCTTTCAATAGCTGTTGCTCCGGCACTGTAGTGATTGTATAAATCACTACTGTATAAGTAGGCTATAGCTAAACAGTGAACACAGCTCAGTATTATCTCTATTGGCTTTGTAATTAGTCTATGTTCCGCTAGCAACAGTAGTAGCTAATACATTGTCCAGACTGGTACTTTCGGACGTCTTAAGTGCGGCATTTCATTGAAATAAAGAACTTGATATAAAAAGCTGAATGGCGACGGGTTCACTTGAACACAAAACACGATGTGCTAAGGCGGACATTGTGTGCTGTAACATTCAGCTGATTTCACCCTCTCCGCATATGTACCCCCCCCCCCTCTCGAATATCCCATACCTCATGTTTTAATATCTGAGATCCTGTCTGTATTTGATAATAGTTTGGCATTCACATGTTTAAATGGGGTTCAATGCATATACAAGACTCTTGCAGGTATTGGCTGTTAAAAAGCAATAGAAACGTTAAAAATTGGGAATAATTTATTTTGTTGATTGTGTAATTAAACAAAAAGGATGTTGTAAGTCGTACCACTTAGTCACTGAACTTCGCTCTTTTCAGTTTGCCTGCACGATCACTTTCTTACGAGTAGATCTTTGAAAGGCTCACAAAGAAAGTTCAGTTTACACAGTCGATCTTTTCCATATAGGAAGTTGGCGAAGAGTTCCCGTGTCTTTTTGTCTGTGTCACTCTTCACCTGGACAGCTCAAGAAACCTGTTAGTAACAGATGCACGTGCCGGCTCAAATCTGCCGGTTTCAGCCGGTCACATTGTCCTCTTGGGTGTCTCAGGCCCGTGCGCACGAGAGAGAGAGTTTGGTCGGGAGTTCCCGATTACCGGAAGCCGTTCAGGTAGCGCGAGTATCAGGGCCGCTTGTAATAGGATTGGGAAAATCCGATTTTCTGGGGCTAATGTCTGCTCTTGAGGGGATTAGAGGGGAAAGATAGGAACCCGAGATGTGGATAGAGAGTGAGAGATGGAAGTAGGGAGGTATGAAGGAAGCGGCTGTTGTTTTGGAGTAGGCATGCAGGTAGGGTTGTTAATGTAGCAAAAGGACTGTGGGTGGTTTGATAATGTGGCAGATGGGTGGATGGGTGAATGGATGGGCGGATGGATGGACGGATGTGTAAATAGACTGATAGACAGACATATTTAGTTAAATAGATAGATCTAGACAGATAATTAAATAGATGAATGGACAGATAAACCAAAAGACTGACTGACAAAAAAAGACAGACATACAGGCAGACATGCAAAAAGATACCTAGACAAACGGACAGATAGATAGATAGATAGATAGATAGATAGATAGATAGATAGATAGATAGATAGATAGATAGATAGATAGATAGATAGATAGATAGATAGATAAACAGACAGACAGATAGACAGACAGACAGATAGACAGACAGATAGATAGATAGATAGATAGATAGATAGATAGATAGATAGATAGATAGATAGATAGATAGCTGGAAGGATAGAGAGATGGGTGGATGAATGGACGGATGGACAGATTGATATTCACCAATAAAATTTCCCTCAGTAAACGAAATGAATAATGCAATGTCATAGATGTAAAGACATGCCCAAAAATACATTATTGAACGTAGACTACACTGCGTCATCAACAGCCAGAACATGCAGGTAGTAGGGTAATGATGGCTAGAAAAAAAAAAATCTATATAATATTCTCAGGGCCCTCCAAGAGTGGGCGGCTACGTCAGAGTTCAAAAAAAAAAAAAAACGCCGGCAAACTCAGAATTGACGCAATTAATACAGTACACATAGCCCTACTGCCAGCCATTCCCTGTCTGAGGCGTTGGTCCACCATGCGGGCAGTGATGTCCCACTGGACCTATTCTACATAGACCAGAATGTGGGCAGTTTTAGGTAGAGGTTTAGTTTTCGAAATTCTCGATACTCAGACAAACTTGGCAATTGCATGTTGTAACTCTTCATCGTATGGTCTCACAGAGGGACTTGAAAGTTGTTCACGGTGTCTAGTCCTTGTCATAGTCATTACTTTGTGTACCGTTGCTGTTGTGTGTGGGGATCTTTCTGTACGGAGGGTCGCTGCCGTGGACATTCACACCTCTATTTGTTTGCTTTGTTTCTTCTTCTTGTTCTTCTTGGCGTCTTCAAAGCCTTCCTAGCCCTCAAAAAGGTTCCCTGGTGGACTGCCCTTTTATCACCTGGTCTGTCGTCCTTAGCTGGTTGTTCTGCAGCCCTCAAAATGACTGTGTTGGGCTGACACCTGTAGTGACTGAGATATTTGGTGGCAAAAACAGTGAGAAAGACTTTTTTGGTTTGGTGTATTTTTTTCGAGTTTTACTTTTTTTTCCCTAAAATGAAGATTGATTTGAAAGGGGGCTAGGCATTGGGTAAGTGTTTATTCATCCTTTTTAACTGGGCAATTGAAGTGGCTCCAATTTCTGTTGTCTGAAGGGACAGATGGTTCTAATGTTATGTATGACTGTGTGAATTCTTCAACAAGGCTCTTGTTCATACCTTGGCCTAGCTTTTTATCTTATCTGAATTATGGAATTTATGGAAATATCTTTCTGTCGTTATTGTCGTTATTGTCGCTATTGTCGCTATTGTCGCTATTGTCGGTTTTATCGTTATTGTCGTTGTTGTTGTTATTGTCGCTTTTGTCGTTATTGTGGGTTTTTGTCGTTATTGTCGTTACTGTCGTTATTGTTGTTACTTTCCACTTGGAAACTCAGCGGTGGTTTTGGCTGAGCTAGAAATGGAGAAATATGTTCCTAATTCTTCTCTTTGATAGTTGGGTCAGTTCTGTCTCCTTTATGAAATAAACCAAGGCATTATTGTTTTACCCTTTACAGCTGTTCTGTGTACAAGGATCTGGCACTCAGTGGGTCTTTGTGTAGATGGGAGGCTACGATAATAATTGTGAACAAACACACAGTGAACATTCAAACAAACTGATAATAATATTGTAACAATACACATTTTTAAAAATTAATTTTTCCAATGATCGTTTTTCTTCTTCGCCTTCTTCTTCGATCTTTTTTTTTTATGACAAGGTTTAGCTAGAGAAGCCTCTTTTTCCCCAGCCTTTAACCCCCCCCCCCACCCCCCCCCCCTCCACATCAGTGCAAAATCTACCGGGAATGGTTTGCTTAAGTCTAAAAATTATACCTGGCCTGAAATTGAACTGTTGTTTCAATGGCAGATGCTACCTATTCCGATGTCAAGCACACCAAAGCTGGTACTGTATTATATTGTTCTCTGTCAGTCAGTGCGGACGGGCTAACGACAGCTTTTATTGACATACTAAACCCCTGACCTTTTGAACCTAAAGTAGGAACTGGAAAAAAAACACGGAAACAAAATCTGTAAGAATCATGATATATAGCATTTAGTGTTGTGTGTGTATGTGTTCCTGTGTATCGATGTAGCACTGCTTGATCTACAGTAGGAAAACTGAGTAAGGGTGTTGTAGGCTATGGATTTTTCCAGATCACGACTAAGTAGTGAGTATCGATTCGTCCATTCCTGTCTTTGACCTTTCACCCTCCGTGTCCACAAGTAATATCCGGCATCGATGAAGGTCAGAGCTGATTATGTAGTCAGGCCAAACCACCAGCCGCACGCGCTGGCGGCCATGACAGAACTGTGGCATGCCCGGTAAGCCGGACGTAAATAATAAGTCGTTGAATTCCAGCCACATTGAATGAAACAGACAGACAGACAGACAGTCAATAAATTAGTCAGACTTTCCGTCTTTGTACTCGGTGTCTCATGCAAGGTCACCAGACATCAAAGATAAATCAACATCTGCCGTTTGAATTATTGAGTCACGTTCACCTGCAGGGGCCGATCTCACTGCAGTACCTCCTTTCTCTTCCGAATTATTAGTTTCGTTCTTATTACTGCCCTTTTCAATGTCTCAAAAATGATATTCTGGAAAAGCCAACAGAAAACCAAATGATTGTGCATAATTTGGGAAATTGTGATCAAGCCGCTGAGTGGATATTGGAGTTTAAGACATTCCACACATTTTGAAACGGGGTTGTTGTTTAGTCACCGTAGTATGTCACATGGTAGATCTAAGCTACGGCTGAGCAGTGAACAGAACTCGGCATTTTCTGTATTCAGCGTTGAAGACATATCATGAGCCCCAAAACAACATTCATTCAACTTTGTAATTGGACTACTAAAACAAACTCCCATTACCATCTGTTTATTTTGATATTTTGTTCTCGGTTTTTGAGTTTTATGTAGAGTTTAGCATCAGTCACCTTTATGACTCTGATTTTTATAACAGTGTAATATTTTACTTCCATCGTCGATACCATTTTTTCCCCTTTCATATTGTAGACTGTTTCATTTGATAGCGATGCGATTTCTTATGAGTGAACTTTGAAGGTCGGCAATTTTATATAACATTTACTTAGCTCTGACGCCTGAGTAGAGCCCACTTTCTGACTCTGTCTGGCTGTCCGCCATTACTGAAAAAAAGACAGTATACACCAAACTAGGCCAAACTGGCTTTTTACCATCATTTTATAGAATGCAATGTTCTCATTCTTTCTGTCTGGTTGATAAATTTCCAGAAGTAAGTAAGCGTTTCCTTTGGTCAACACAAAATGGAAAATTGATTGAACAAACAATAAGCGGCCAAAAGTACCAGGTGTTTTTTGCAGCTCTTGTCAGTTTTGTGTGTGTGTGTGTGCGTACGTTTATTTTTTCCACGAAACGTTTAGACCAGGCAAATAATTATTGACGAAAGAATTAACTCAGATTTTCTACCCTGGTAAGTGTACGATAACAGAACCTCACCGAATCAGCTCAGACGACAGGCAGTTTATCTCTACATTTCAAACTTGAATAAACTTGCCCAGTTTAAAAAAAAATAATAACTAAAAAAGAAACAGACTGTTTAACTCATGGTTGCCCAGAAAGAGATTCATTTTGACCAAAAAAAAAATGTTGAATTTTGCAAGAACAATTTAAACCAATCAAATTAGGGTCAAAATCTAAATATATTTATCATATTTATTTTTCTTGAATTTAAGAAATCCTTTAGGCATTGAATACCAGGTAAAGTATTGCTGACATGGAACACCTGGCACAAGGCAGCTAATTTTACAGAAATCATTACCCAGCCACTAATGCTACGGAAAAGCCACGTGTAGGATCCATGTCAAGTTTGCACATAGGAATGGTGTCTTTCTTGCGTAAATCCGCTGGTTACGACATGGCGCTGACATCGGTTTGATGTAAGGGATCCGCCCCTATGTTACTTCTACCAATCTTCGACAAATCTACGTCGGATCAACGTAGGTATGCTGACTGGGTAAGGTTTACACCTTTTCATTATAATCTTTTAAGTTATGAATGTAAAATGAGAGATCGTGAAGAATTTCTACAACCCAATCTTATTATAAAAAAAAAATAGTGGGAGGACTAATTCATTGTGGTGCAATTTCGCCCCTTTTTTTGCTCGACGCTACAGCCTAAATGACAGTTTCAAAAATTATAAAATTCATTTTCTTAAGTGTCAACTAATCCAGTTCAATCGCTTTTGTATCGACTGATTGTGTTGATTCAAGTTTCGGGTATTTTTAAATAAAAGTTGTAAAAATGTAAAATACAATGATCTTTGTTTTGGCTCCCTGTAGTAAGTTCACCGCACCGGAAACGATGTATTAATACGCGTTCAATTCGGTGCGCGCAGTCCCCCAGCAGAAATGAGTGCGTATTGCTCTGGTGCGCACGAAATCTGAAGTAAGACTGTAGAATATGGGAAGCTTTCTAGACCAAAAAGAGAGAGAGAAAGACAGAACGGTGGGTTCACAGGTTTATCCCGGATAATGTCGGGAACTTCATCTAGTTATAGAAAAAAAAATAGTGGCGGGAGTAATTCATTGTGGTGCAATTTTGCCCCTTTTTTTTGCTCGACTCTACAGCCTAAATGACAGTTTAAAAAATTATGAAAATAATTTTCTTGAGTGTCAACTAATCCAGTCCAATCGCTTTTGTATCGACCGATTGTGTTGATTCAAGTTTCTGGTATTTTTAAATAAAAAGTTGTAAAAATGTAAAATACAATCATCTTTGTTTTGGCTCCCCGTAGTAAGCCCAGCTCACCGGAAACGATGTATTAATAGGCGTTCAGTTCGATGCGCGCAATTCCCCCTACCAGAAATGAGTGCGTAATGCTCTGGTGCGCATAAAATCTGTAGTAAAGTCTGTTCACTGTGGAATATGGGAAGGTTTCTAGACCAAAAAGAGAGAAAGACGGAACGGTGGGTCCACAGCTTTATCTATCCCGGATAATGCCGGGGACTTCAGCTAGTATTTTAAATTTTTCTTTAAGCAACTACAGAATTCAAGTTTCATTCGTGTTGATAAAAGAAAAAAACAACTGTTAGTCGTACAAAAATTATAAACTGAGGTTGGTCTCCTTACAAGTGTATCCGCTGTCAGCAGCGCAACGTCAATCCGACGTAGATTTTGTGCAGAATTTCCGTAAGGTTGAAAGGATTTAAGTGAATTCGTATTTCATACATCAAACTGACGTCGGCGAAATGTCATGACCAAGAGATAAACGTTTATACGATGTCATTCCTATGAGGAAACTTGACGTAAATCCCTGCACGTCGGATGTGCGTAGGTTGCTGGCTGGGTCAGTCGTTGTGAAATCTTAGCCCAAAATCCGAGTATTTAAACGTTTAGTTGTGCTTGTACTAACAGCTGGACACTCCATAGTTCTCTATTTTAAAAAAAAAGATGACATTGTCTAGTGCTCACCCAGCGGCATTAACTTGATAACTTCCTATTGTCGCCCCTGACCATTTCCTGTTGCCGCCCCTGACAATTAACCCAAATTAAAACTGGCACAGTTTAACACAAGAGCGACTTTCGGGCTAATGTGACTCTCATGCCCTAGTTCTTGATAGAGAGTTGTTGGTAGCGTGACAGTTATCGGCAGAAAAAAAACAACAACAACCTCAACCCCGTTGTTCCCGAACTTATTCGAAATTTCTGACAAATCTAGAGCTGCTATAAGACAATGGACTACATTGCACTATTATATTAAAAAGAATATTAACATACAATGCCAAAAACAAACTTGTTGATTCATTTCGTGCTATTTTCTTTGAAAATGTATTTTTCTTTTATAATTCATTATTTTCGTTAGTTCCCTGTATAATTTTCTTCAGTTCATTGTGTAATTTTCTTGACTTCATTGTAAATTTCCTTCTTTATTTTTTTTTTGTAATTTGTTGCTAACTTTTTCTTTTTCTTCTTCTCTTTTACTTTTTGGCCACCTCTCAGTGTTGCATCAAGCCCCATTTCTTTTCTGATGTTTCCTTTAAATGCAACAAACTAGCAGCAGTTTCCCCAGACACCGCTATAGCTAGCCTTGTTTGCGATTATAATGATCAGAATTCCATTACAAGTTCGTGAGTGAGTCTAGTCCGAAAGAACCGCATGAGACGCACAAAGAGAAAAGTACCAAATCCTTCCCAATCACGCAGAGTTCCCACATACAGGACTACACCTGGACGGCACACGGTGGGACATACCTGGACTTAAGAAAACTGCATGAATACAAAATCATTCTATTTTCATTCTTCTTTTTTTTTTTCTTGTTGGAAATGAAAGCTGCAAGAAAATTGTGTATCTCTAAAAACAGCACAAAGACACGCAGATACACGCCCTGCAGAGCAAACACGTCAAAGAAACATTAATATAGAAAAAAAAGCATACACACACACACATACACAGACAAATGCACACGCATCATCGTTTCCTTTATATCTGGTGCAGACAAATGAGTGAACCTTTATTTGCGAAACCACACACACACACACATAAACACATCATATGCAATTCCTTCATATTTAGAGCAAACAAATCAGTTGACCTTTACTTGGAAAACCATACACACAAACACATACATTATCACACGCCCTCACACACACAAACCTAATCGCTCTCATCTGATCCCAAAGAAAAGCCAGAGCGAATTCTTGCAGAAAACTCCGAACCATAAAACGTACGATCTCCAAAGAGAGAAAAGGAGAAAAGACGCCCGATGGCAGGACAATAATAAATTCTACATCAGCCCCAAGAAAAGGAAGACAAGACTTTTAGTCTCTGGCATGAAAAGAAAATTTCCCTTTTCAGTTTCCAACTAGAAGCAAAAGGAAAAGGAAAAAGGCCAATAGGGCTGGTCTTAAAACCGTTTTGGGCTGGCCACCTCTGACATCAAACAAAACCTGAGTTGGCCCGCATTGGAAGGGCTGGGACCAGTTAGCTGATTAAAAAGTATTGATCGGTAGAGATGACTGTGGAAGGAGGAACGAATCAAACTTTTGCATGGTACGTCTGTGGCCATTGACTTGCGTATAAGGGGAAGACAACCTCGTTTGCTCCTTTGCTATGAATACAATAGGATGCGATGCTGTTTTTATTATATTTGTTTATGATGATTGTAACTCTAATCTGGAGTTGTCTCCCTGGCAAGGCTCCTTAAGTTTGTTGTTTATTGTCTTTGGAATTTTTCCCCAACTGGCCCGGCACGTGTCCCGCCATGTTGAAATGCGGGGAGACAATCATGAAAAGTTTTGACAAAAGGAATGTAACTCCTGCCGTCAGGACAAATTCCCGCAGCCACTCTTTCTGGGGACGAGATTAAATTGATCGTGTCTGGCAAAAGTCCTTTGGTTCGCGTAAGAATGGTTGTTTATGATACAGTTCGTTTGCATCCTGTAACATAAAACATACTGAATATAAGGTAAAATAATAATGAGATAATATAGATCAACATAAAATGTATATAAAATAAACAGTGAAATGATTAGTAGCTATTTGACATACGGTTATGCATACAAAAATGAGCGCTCCAAGATCAGTGCCGGATTTAGACTACACAAAACTTGGAGGTCGTATGTTAAGAGTACACCCGAAGGTCTCACAAAGGTGCATGGCGACACGGGACCTTGAGTGGACACAAAAAAATGAAAATACATTTATTTGCATTATAATAACTAGCAGTACCGCGCTCCTCTCAAACCAGCTTGCATATATCCTGTGACATTTGTTTATAATTGGCTTTCTCAGAGTTTAAAACCAGGTGAAGAACAAAAAGGTCCCAAGAACCAAATTTACGATCATAGTTTTGAATTTACTCGACAAAAACGCGGCGCTTTTTTTTTTAGGGGGGTGATATAATAGAGAATGAATTTTGTGCAGAAAGGACGTGTCTATCTAATTCATCTTCAAAAATTGAGGCAGGACGCAAAGATTCATTATTTTTGGTCACTTTGTCACAAAGTTTCAGGTACTGACATGTTCATCCTCCAGCAATATAGCATGATTCAATATTATCTTATTTAATTATGATAAGATTTTTAAAAAATTGATAAAATTGTAGAAACTAAAAAAAAGAGTATCTGAACAGTTGTCAGGCCGCTGTGGATTATTAGGCCCTGAGCTATAGCTAGATTGGGTTATGCCCAAATCTGACACTGGCCAAGCTGTGAGAATTATATTATTACAGTCGTATCTGAAGGCCGTGTGTGTTAATTTTATTTGTGTTGGACAGTAGGCATATTGCTTGCCTTGATATGACCAGATGAAAAAGATGACTTCGTCTTCTGTATTTAATTATAGTAATCAGTTCAGCCACTGAAATAGAAACGACTGCGGATAATTTAATTATGGCAAATACAAATAGAAATCACGCTTTTTCTGATATTAGCATCAGTGATAGTTTCAGAATTGTTGCTGCAAGGTATATTATAATCTCAGTCTATCTATCTATCTATCTATCTATCTATCTATCTATCTATCTATCTATCTATCTATCTATCTATCTATCTATCTATCTATCTATCTATCTATCGATCGATCGATCGATCTGTCTGTCTGTCTGTCTGTCCCTCCATCCATACCTCCGCCCGTCTTTCGGTCTGTTCGTCCATCCTTTCATCGGTTCATCTGTCTGTCTGTCCATCTATCTGTCTAATCACTCATTAACACAAATGTCAATGTCACAGTGCCCTACGTTCGATGTGCTACATGGTATCACAGATGGCCGGCACGTGCTGTAGGTGACAATTCCTAAACGTCTGTGTCAACGGGCATGCGCTGCAACCTGTCCACGACGACATTACTCCCGTGACGTCATAATATAAAGGCGCGTGTCGATTGGGGGTTCGTGGTGTGGGGCGTACGGCCGCCGTGTTTGTTTGTCCTTCCCGCGGCCCAATTCAAAGGATCGGGGAGAAACGTCTCTCAAAAGGTTACACGGGTGGGAATAGAGAAATACACGTGTTGGACCGTGTGAGTTATTGTTTGCACGGGATGTGAAGATTAGCCTACTCGTGAACGGAGAAGTAACTCCACGGCGAGCGCCTCTTGCAACAAACAAATTCCAGCCGGAAATTGTTACACCGCCCTTCCTAGGCGCGTGCGCAAAGCTAGTTCCGTTCACGTGACTGTCACCGCTCGATGAGGGAAGATAATCCAAGGTGAGATGAGCGGATTAGTTGTCGTTCCCTTGATCTCAGGTGGGGCCGGCACGAGCCTGACATTGTCCTAGTTGCTCATCACCAGAGCTTATACATCTGATATCCTGGGGAAATGTGTTAGTGTGTTCTTCTGTCCTACAACTTCACAGTCAGTATAAAAAGGTCAGAAAAACAGGCAGAACTTAAAAATCAAGCTCGTCAAAATCTGAAATTGTCAAAGCAAACTTCTCAAACTTACACATTTGAACGGCAGATGCACTTACAATTGTGATGAAGAATATTGTTTACATCAGATGCGACAAAAAAGCAAGGGAACTAAAATGACAAAATAATGGCAAAAGTCGCCCCCCCCCCCCCCCCCAAAACAGGAATGAGTTAAAAACAACTAGGCAGACAAACATGCCACCACACAAATGTATAGTCCATTGAAATCAAAACTGCATATCGAATATTCAAAAATAATTTTATTTATGTCAGGAATTTTGAAATATAAGTAACAATATGAAAACGTGATAG
The DNA here is from genome assembly GCA_963931925.1 of Onchidella celtica. Taxonomy (NCBI): domain Eukaryota; kingdom Metazoa; phylum Mollusca; class Gastropoda; order Systellommatophora; family Onchidiidae; genus Onchidella; species Onchidella celtica. Next base: position 50,973,098 of record OZ007577.1, on the reverse strand, counting down.
GCGGAGAGATGTGTCTGAGCTCCAGATCTTCCATGTTTTTTTGTTGTAGTTGTTGTTTTTTTCGTTCTGGAATATTTGTGAATCGAGTCACTTATATATCTAGTTTCTTGGTTCCCTTGACTGATGAATAATATGTGGTTTTGTAATTGAAAGCGTACTTAAGTGGAAGAAAACATTTCAGTTAAACCATTTTTTTTCCCCTTCAGGTGTCATGATAGAACCAGTGTATTCATTTATGACAGAGAAGCCCAAATCTTTGTAGAAATTGTCGAAAAAAAAAAACACCACAAAACAATTAATGTAATGCTGAGAGACAATTTTGACTTTTTAAATTGCCGCAAACGAAATTCAGAAAGTTAAAAATGGGATCCGTGGGACGATAACAATTTTGTTACTAGAGATGTTTATTATGCACAACATTTCGTTCTGGCACCAAAATGAAAAATGCTTTTTAAAGCTTGCTATTTTCGCCCAAAGCCAGAACATGCTTTTCTCACTGTAACTCTGTTTGGTTTAGCCTATGCATTGTTTAACTTTTCTATGTCATCCTTTGTCCCAGTTCCAGAATAAAGTCAGAACTTTGTCAATGGCTCGCAACCTCCGTTCTTGTTTCTTCTAACTCCACTTTTTGCATTGAGAAATTCCACGTTAAACCTTTGCGGATTTAGTTATTATGATAAGGAGTTGGAATAAATTTGAACTGTGAAACCGCTTTCTAAGTGCCACAAAGCATTTTAAACAAGTGTTAAAGTGAGTATTTGTTATACCTCTTCCACATACTAAAAGATCTCCAGTTTTTCAGAAAATGGAGGTAGGACAAACAAAAACTAAGGTCACGAGATGCTAAAAATAAGCATAATCATTATCGTACAGCGTGGTCGTGCAAATAATATGTACAATTTTAGTAAGGAACAAAAATTAATCTTAGAACTCATTTTTGTGCCTATTCGGTTAAAGAATCATCTGGAAGGTACAAATACATGTACAGGTAATACATGTATGGCATTCTTGAATTTGCACAATAAATTTGCTGTTCCACAAAGTTGCGTACATCTCCCAGAATGAAGCTCACACATCCGGATCCATTATGCTTTCCCAATTACTAAATGTTTCAGAATGGCAAGAATTGTAATATTTCCTGAATATTTCATTACAATCTAATCTATAATAATAATAAAATATAATATTGTATGGAATATAAATAAAAGAATGTAAAATATAAAATGATATCAATGTAATATAAGTTTATTTTATTCAATATCTTTCTCTGCACGACTTTCCATTGAGTAAGTTGAGATCCTACCGAGAGAAAACATGAATTAACATTGGGGCGTTTAGCTTGAATTTCCCACAGCAGGTCGGCGCTTCTGGCCGTGACAGGTTAGCCGGCGCCTGCACGCTATGTTGGTATCCGGTTTGCCGGTCGGCAAGGTCACGTGGTTGCGAAATGTCGCCGACAGTATGGCGGACCTCCCACATCTGTCGGGGCTGCTAGGGCAGAAATGAGACGGGGGGAGAGGGGGGAGGGGGGGGGGATAATTTATGTCTAATCCCAACAGCGGGATCTGTTTGTTCTTTCACTTTTCTTTTCAATCCCCCCCCCCTCCCCCTCCTCTTCCCCCCTTTTTTTTTTCAGTTCATTTCTCCTTGTTTGATTTTCTATACATATTTTCTTTCTTTTTCTTCCCTACTGTCATTTATTAACATAAAATTTTACCGATTTTGAGGATCTAAATTTTCTGAATTTTACAAAATTATATATCATTTCCATACTAAATGAAGCCTATGCGCAAATGTAAAAACCTGTAACAGTGCTCGCCTAGAATGATCAGTCTGTTTAACCAACGCTGAACACATCGAGTTCTTAAAAATTGTGTTGTTCGATGCTGACGCAGTGACGTTCCAATGAAATCAATGAAGAGTATTGTTTTATGTGCCGACATCAATAATGGTAGGTTCATGTGAACACGGCAAACTTTCACGGTAGCCCCAGGCATATTATTAAATACATTCATGACCTTTGACTGAAACCTGAAAAGTCCAGCTTGATAGATAATGTTAAATGTTTGGATAACTAGATCTACTTGTTGAAATGTCTATTGATTGATTGATTTTGTCAGGTTTGTATTCCTCAATATAAACATTTTCTATTATCTTTAATCGTTTTCAGAATAGTAATGAAATAAATAAAAAGGATCAAACAAACAGAGGAATAAATAAATAAAGTTATAGGGCAAGGTTTTGTCGTTAATACTTATAACGAACGTCTGGATAATAATTTAGAAAAGAAAAACCAATACGTTAGACGTCATAACAGCATAACAACTATATTTTTTCCTACGAAGAGAGGGAGGGAGAGAGAAAGACAGACGCACACGCGGAGAGAGAGAGAGAGAGAGAGAGAAGGGGGGTGAAGAGAGGGAGGGAAGGAGAGAGAGACACAGAGAGAGAGAGAGAGAGAGAGAGAGAGAGAGAGAAAGACACACACATACACAGAGAGAAAGAGAGCGAGCGAGAAGTAGGACGGGATGGGGTGGGGGGGTGTAAACTGTGTAATTGAGGGAGAGATGGAGTGTCACACCTCTGGTTTTAGGTTTTGAAATTCTATTACATTCATTCTATTTTTATCTGTATCCTATAATTTCTTTCTGTACACAGTACATTATCATCCTTCAACCAAGAACCAGAAATAACCCCTTTTAGCACTCAAGATACATCCGCGGCCCGGTCATTTTTGTTATATGTACGTAGTTTTTTTTGTTTGTTTTTGTTTCATACCCGTAGCTGGCACAGTAAAAATGCAAGAGCTCCAAGTCAAATAAACTTGTCTATGACATCAGCACATGGCCAGGATTGACAATTTTTAGCCAAGCCGGCAACATGATTTTCACAAAGTTCTAGATCTCTTTTGTGGGCTGCGCAGCCAATCAGATTAGTATCGCTGGCGGATTAGTGTAAACCATTAAAAATTGTGATATTCCGTAATTTTGTGGGAGGGATTTGTATCATTTGTCAGGCTTCAGTTGATAGGCTGGACGGCGTCAGTTTTAGACAATGTTTGATGATGTAATCAAAGATGCCATTGGACAATCGTTATTTTTCTAAGATAAAGAAAATGTAACATTGAAAAGGACAGTACAAAGTACAGATAATGACACAACTTTTGTCGTTAAAAAACACAATGACTGTTGCAGCAGCAGAAACGAAATTGATATGAGGTGAAATCGTATTTGAGTTGTAATTGCAAGATGATGAAAATAAACCTAAAAAATAATAAATCTTTAAGTAAATGAATATAATTATAAAAACTGCCGACATCTAGGAGTTCTAAGGCTCCAGAGTACATAGGTGTGGCGGGATAAGACACAATTTTTCCTCACTGGCCACACGAAATGGATAGAATTTTTTTTTTTTTTTTTCTGAGAAGTGAAAGGATATGCCTATTAACTGAAACCACCCGTCCCCAAGCCTTTTAAATGAAAAGCTTGATTAGGTGAATTTCTTCCTAAATCTAGATTAAATATTGTCATCCTTAATATGTTCAATGAGTCAGTTAGCACTTTTTTTTGAGTTTTTTTTTGCACTCTTTTTGCGTTCTCGGAAACTTTCTATTAGGCTCAAACGTCCCCAAAACAACTATTTGGTTAAACCTACAAATTTACAGCTGCGACATGAAACTTTTCAGTCCTTGGGTTAGGATTAAATGTTGTTGTTGTCTTTTTTTTTTTTTTTACTTGAAATGCATCCATTATCTAAGATGCATTCTCCGCTATAAATATTTGAAATAAGCTCATTTTACTCCCTGTTTGTCAAAAGCAAAACGAACATTCCTTCAAATAGTTCTAAGAACATTTAGTAGAAAAGATAGAAAAGATTTATCATCTCCAGTTGTGCTAATATCAGTGGTAACAAGAAAATACCAGTTTCATCCTATGGCAAGCTTTAAGTACATTTTCTTCAGCCCACTAGCCACAGCTGACAGGACAGAATGACAAGCCCATTGAACAGTTAGTTGTCTAAATTGGGCAGGCCGTTCTCATCTTGAAAGTTATCACAGCTTCAGCATTTGACCAGCTATCTCGAAAGCCAAAGATGATCCAGATTTCGTACTCCAGGGATCTGTTTCATAGTTTTTTGTTCTCTGTGTGACGTGGAGCGTGGCCAATAGAATACTGATCCATGTCTGATACTAGATTCTATAGATTATTGGAGTCTTTTGATCTTGAGTGAGTCCAGATGTTAGTGCGTTTGTGTTGAGAGTACACTTAATGAGCTAAAAAGAGCCAAGTTTATGGTACCACATGTGGGGTGATTAGGCCATTTGTGTATCTCTGCATGGATCAGATTCAAAATGGCCTGACAGGTTGAGATAATCTTAAACTTAAGGCTGAAACTGGAAAGACTTGGAATCAAAAGTTAGAGTGGCGTTAAGTAAATCTTATCCGTTTATTCACATTGGCAAGTTTTTTTCTAAACTTTTGTCACGTTTTCATTTTTTGTTGTTGTTTTGGCTGTGTTTTTTCTTGTTTTAATGTGATGCAGATCCCGAGTGACCAAAAGCTCGAGTAGTTTGTAGTTTTATTTTCATTCTTTTAAACCTCAAGAGCCAATGTGTCAGTGATACACAGAAATGTGTCACTCGGCGGTAGTTCCCACAAGAACTCAAGGCGAGAAGCGGTACTTTAGTAACTTCTACAATATACACTAAATCAACTAAATGATCACGAAAACCTCTAGATTTTGCCTCTAAGAAAAATTCATACAAAATTAAGATTTTCCCACAAGCAGAAATGGGGTCGGGGCAGAGAGGGTTAAGAATTATTATAAACTAGATAACCTACCGGGCATTCCCCGGAATAACAATCATGTGATTCCCCCCCCCCCCCTCCCTCTAGTATAATAAAAGTAATAAACTACAGTCTTGCTTCAGAACTCATGCGCACCAGAACACTACGCACCAAACTGAACGCTTGATACGGTTACTTTTTATGACATGCACGGTACTATATATTACGAAACAAACATGCAAAAATACAGATGTTACATAGCAATAAACATTGTTATTTTTTAAAAATACATGCTTGAAGTAAACAACTTTTAATTATAGCCATCATCTTCCTTATCTCAATTGCCACCTTCCTGCCAAATTTAAGGCCTGAAGAGTGTATAGTTTGGTCAGTTAGTCATGCCAAAGTTTGCGAGTTACTGAAATAGATTTTTTTTTTCTGTTTTTAAAGATTGACTTTTGGACATACCACTTTAATGTCATATTATTATATCATATTTTATTATTTCATTTTACTATTATTATCATTATTATTTAACCACATTTTATCATGTACATTTCCTGTTTCTCGTGTTAGCCCCGGGCACGCACTAGAATATTTTGATCAGGCAACTACATGACCGACGTACTTGGATGGTGTCTTGACGAATTTCAGTGAAATTTTTGTCTCGTTTTTTGGACTGGTTTGGTGCAATTGTTTTTGGTCTGTTTATTTTGATGAAAGAAGAAGACCTGTCCATGAACTTGAACAGTTCACACTGAAATTCCTCAAGTCACCATCCAGGCACGTCGGTCATGTAGTTGCCTGATCAAACTAGGCTAGAGTGCGCGCCTAGAGTCAGTGAGTCTTAATTTTAAGGTAAGCTGATCGCTCCACAAGAGTAGGCTGGATAAATCTGGAAAAGAAAACGTACAAACTGTAAACATGTGTTGAAGGTTATAAATTTTACATCATCTGTACACGGGAAAATATGAATAATGGATTGGATTCATGGCAACGGAAGAGATCCAAGGTTCTGAATGACGCATATAAATTTTGGAGCGGTTGTGTTTTCTTTTTTATTTGTCAGAAATAACGGGCCTGGCTCGTTGGGTCTAGACTAGTGCCATATGGTCACAGGCTGGCAATGGCGAGTGTCTTTCGCGCATCGGTGAGCAAAGTGGCTTCGGTACAGGAGGGGGAGGGGAGATGGAGGGTGTTGGTCTATGAGCCGTGACTTCACCAGAAGGCTCTGCACAGCACTGGTGTCGCTCACGCTAAAAAACATGAAAGAGAGTGGGCGGGGGGTAAAACTTCTCCCCCGGACGTTATATGCAGATTCTATTGCCAGGATATAAAAACTATGGACCCAGCCCTTTCAGGTTACGCTGAGCGATTTACGAGATTGTCACGACACCACAGCGTATGCTCCATGTGAGCCGATTAGTGCAAGAACATCAACGTAACTTTTTATAGAACTCTTCCGTGTGAGTGGCTTGAATATGGCGAGCAGGGAACCATGATATTTCACATATGGTTCAAAATGGCCTGCCATTATCCCTTTAAATAATAATAAAAAATAAAAAATAAAAAAGGTTGAAATGAAAGGGTGTGTATACAAATTATGAACAAGTTCCTGACCTTTGTGCGACCAAAACTTTTAGCTTTTTGCAGATAGCGTTTGGCAGAGTTTTTGATCTACATAAGTAACTTCATGACGACTACAATAACAACCACAATTACAATAATAAAATGAGCAAGAATAAACCCAGTCTTTACAGACTGTTAAATTTACTAGTATTAATGGTATAGGATGGTACACGACAACAACAACATCAACAAGAACAACAACAACAGATAACCTGCCATAAGATACCTTGAAGTTCCAATGTTCAACACCTTACTAAAACTGATGATTTACGATTTCAAATGACAAAATACATTTACCTCCACGCCATCACCAACGACAACAGTAGCAACCACAACAACAACAAGAAATAGAAAAATAGTGAGGCTTGTCTTTGAAAACTATTTACCCCTTACTAAAACTAAGGATTTAAAATTAAAGACCACAAACATCACCACCACCAACAACAACAACAACACAACAACAGCAACAACAACACAGTAGCAACAACAAAAGCAATAACAAACCTTGTGTTTGAAGATCACACAGTCCCTACTAAACTCAATGCTTTAATTTGATCCAAGAACAGCAGATGGACGACCGTCACTTTACATATTATTACGAAGTCTAACAGTCTTGCCATTAAAGAGCATGGTTTTAAGTAGATGCGGAAGCTGATATGCACTGATGCACTGAAACACCCAGGTCATCAAACAAACACACAAACATATGTCACCACTAGCTCAGGTCACGTGCCAGTGAACGTAAATTACCGCTCCACTTGGACAATGAAATGTGAGAGTTTTAAAAGGGGTCACTACACTCATCCTATGCTTGACAGAAATAATGACGTGATATACAAACATTAATCTAAACAGTGAGTGAGAGAGAGAGAGAGAGAGAGAGGGAGAGAGAGAGAGGGAGAGAGAGAAAGGTTCGCCATCTGGCACTATTTGTGTGGCCGACCGTACGCGTATAAACAAGACCAGGAGATCAAAGGTGGTGTGACATGAGAAATTTATGAGAGAGCAGTGTTGTTTTTTTAAACTAATATTAGTACCGTTATTATTTTGACAGATAGAAGATTTATTGACTGGTACCGTTGCATTGACCCGGCAGTCTCTTCTGTAACCCTAATGTATGTAAACGTTTGGTTGAAACTGAGGGATAAGGAAGAACCAAGGAAGAATTTTCCAAACAGGAGGCCCCATTGCACCAAATACTTAAAAGGCGCCACTTCAGACTAAGGAATCTGCTAAAAAAAAAAACTTGGTTAGTGTAGAGGTACATGTCTAGCCGAATATCTGAGGGTGCAATGAGTTCTGAGTGTGAGTTTAGGTTTTACAACGCGTTAGCGTGATAATGGTCAATTTGCACCTTTCACAGTCTATTTGGGTACTTTATTTATATGTTTGATATTCATGGCTTCATTCATCACTTTAAATTTTGCTGAAAGAATTAAATAGTTCCGTGTAAATGTTATTACAGTGGTAAAATTCTCAAAACTTGTTCTGCATACATCTGAAAAAAATGTTTCTAACGTTTCAGAATCAAGCTGTAGATCTTACTTTACCTCTGCCAGAAAGGACAAAATGCGTTGGTACAAGAAATTAAACAAAATGAGAATTCAGTAGCATAAAGATTTATATATTACTAATATAAATTTGATATCATCACTACCACAATAACATCACCAACGTTACCACTATCACCTTCAACACCACCAAGTCTTCATCTCGCTTTCTGGAAATTTACTTTGTACCTCAACGAACTAGTCTGGGCCATAATATTGATATCGATACAACTCTCAAATTGACCACAAACTCCGACACTTTTCCAGCAAACTGACCGCTATCTGACCTAAAGTTTCACCCCCCCCCCCCCCCCTGACACTAGAAAACAAGTCTAGTGTGAAACTTGATTAGATCAAATTTGTGTGTTTTTGTATTCTGCGTTTCCAGCGCAGTGGGAGGTCACACGACCAAACCTTCCCAGATCTATACTTGACACCGTTCTTGTTTGTGTGAATGTATAAACCTACCTGTGCACTAGTAGATTTTGATCGGCGACGTAGTTGGGACAGTGACGTCACGACATAGAATTTCAGTGGAGACCTGGCCGACCAGCCGGCTAGTTGGACCTCACTAAAAGTCAATGTCATGACGTCACCATCGAAGTAATCGGCTGATCAAAATCGGCTACTGCCGACCTTAGTTTCTGTTTGTTCCAACTCCGCCCTATTGCACAAGTGAGAAATTCAACGTTTGCGGCTTTACAGAGACAACCCAAAAAAGCACTCAGGTCGCACAGTGGGCATCTGGCCTAAGGGTAACTTCAACAAAAATAAGCACTGTTTTCACAATGAGTTCATTTTCTGTATCGTCATCAAATGTCATTCATTTCTGTCTTGCCCGTGTTGTTGCAGTTCTGGAAAACAAATGTCATGCTGACATTGTGACTGGGGCAAATATTGTACAATGTTATCTTCAGAGAACAGTATGTTATGCAGGAATACAGGTCATGTGCAGGACTGTATTTTGTTTCTTTTAGTAAGTTCTCAATTTGCTTCTATTCTGAAAAATGCAACCTTGTTTGTTCTGTTTCCATTTCCTGAAAAACTGGAGATTTTTTAGTAAGTACAAAAGGTATAACAAATGCACACTCTGACACTTGTTTAAAAGGTCTTATTTCACTTATCAAGCTGTTTCTCAGTTCCGATTTATTCTAACTCTTTATCATGATACTAAAACCGCAAACGTTTAAGGTCCAATTTCTCAGTTGTGCTAAAAATGAAATTGGAACAAACAAAAACTGAGACGGCAAAAAGCTCAATGCAAAATGATACTTATTAAAACAGTTACGTAGCAAACTGGAACTCCCAGGCAGTGAGCGTTTTTCTTGTTGTTGTTATTGTATTTATTGCCACTGTAAAAATTTCTGGCCGATTGCTGATATTTCAACATCTTTTTATGGATGGATGTTTGATGGAAGTAAGTGGGAGACAAAACGTAAAATTTTTCCCTGTCCTGAAGTTGCAAACAGAAACTGAATCCACAAGGCAGATAAAACATTTCTTGACTTCAGGAACCTTTCGGTCATGGTGGCTTTTTCTGTATGCTAAAAAAATGTATCCCAATACCCCAAGCTGCCATCAACACTGCTGGAGGAAGGAAGTCACAGATATCCTAGACCAGCACATTCTAGGATATCTCAGAAGGAAATAAAACCTTAAAGAGATATACTCGTATTTCTTTTGGATTTTTGTGTATTGAATAACCTAACGCTATACCGCCCAAGCATAGAGTGTCTGTACCAAAATAAAGCTGATCTTAAATCACTTCAAAGAGTGCAGAAAAGGTAAATAATTATTGTATAAAAATATGAATAACTGTGGATTACATTTATATGGCGCCTGCCTTGGCAGTGTGGAATCAAAGAGCTTTACAATGATATAATAGCAACTCGCTCTCTCTCTCTCTCTCTCTCTCTCTCTCTCTCTCTCTCTCTCTCTCTCTCCTCTTTCTTTATATATCTGTCTGTCTGTCTGTTTGTCTGTCTGTCTGTCTGTCTGTCTGTCTGTCTTTTCACATCTGTCTCTCTCTCTATGTATATACTATAATTATAATGCTCCGAATAAGGAACATTTGGGCCTCGGTTCACATGTTTTTAATATGTCTAGAAGACCAGTCACTCAATAGAGGCAGGCCGTATATAAACAGTTTGGAATGTGGTGCATGGATGTGCCCAAATACAAACAAGCAAAGAAATGAAAAAAAAAAAAAAGATTTCAGGTCACTTTTTTTTTTGTTGAGAAAAATGACTCGAAACATGTGTCCTTACGTGATTAAAGATAATAGGCTAAGAGAAAGTAACACGAAATTAAAAGGAAATAATCATTTAAATGTCGGCTTGGCAGGCCTTTATGAAACATGTCACTGAAGGATTAGGAAGTGCAGTACGCGATTATGAGGTTATCTCAGTCTCAAAAACAAAACATAAAGAAGTTGGACCACTTTTTATTCTTGGATACAAAAATATTGTTCACAAGTACGGTCGACTCCGAGCAGTGAATTGTAACAATGCCATGATACATTTTCCAATGTGAAATAGATGTCAGCTGCCACAATAGTTCTGAGCTTAATACGTGCAACGTTCTTATATTCTGTAACATACGGGTATTGCGTACATATGGGTATTGCCAAGTGACGTAGTTCACTGTCCAGAAACAAAGTGTGACAACTCATCATTATCGAGGTTTCTGAAATCATCCTCAGTTCAGATGTGGAAACGTTCATAAACATCCTTTCATTAGCTAATTCTCCAGATTTCTTGTACAAATTTGAGAGCTCCACGCCAACAGAACCACTGAATCCAGGTATACACACCAATTCCTGTCATGCTTCCTTGGGCAAAGGTTGAGAACCTTCAGGACTGAGGTTTTATCTCCGTGCCAGAGGCTCCAATATTGTGTACATGGACCCCTGCGGAGCTATACTCAACCTGGCTTTCACACCCACACCTCTGGGCTGTCAGAGATGTATGACGACACAATATAAAATTTGGCCATGTGGCAAAATGTGAATGTGAGATGTCGACAATACAGTTACTACATCCTGGGGGGAAAAGTGGGGAAAAGGAAGGGTGGACGAGGAGAGTGGGGTATTTTAAAATGAACATGGACGGAGAGAGGTTTTAAGTCTGAGTTTTGGGTTTTCACACTGCGTTGGCGCAATAACGACCACTTTGCGCTTTACAGGATTTATTGGGATGCACTTTGCGCTTTCAAATTTTTTTGGGGGGTGGGGAGTGGCGGGGGGGGGGGGGATGCGTGCACTTTGCGCTTGTCACATTTAAAAAAAAAAATTTTAATTTTCATTATTATTATTTATTTATTTTGTGTAGCTTGATCAATGAAAATCTCAGAAATAAAAAAAAAAAAACGAACAGGGAAAAGACCCGCATAAAATAACTTCATCTGTACAGCTGGGATGGGGGAGATTTTCTATAGTTTTAGAACGAACTTTGTAAATATATGAAACAAAAAAAAGAAATCCTTAAATCGGCTTCTAGGTTTCAGTTTCCCTCGTGAAGGACTGGATGTCTTGGAGAAAACGAAAATCATCAACAACTTTTTGTGTTCTTTGTTTCCTAAAAGGTCTCCGACTACCAGATTTAGATTTAGTCTTTTTATAGTGAATGTCTCTATTTTGACAATCAAAACCATTGTCTGCTTAACTTTTATACCAGAATCTTCGCCGGATGCCAGAATTAGATTTCAAGCTTCCTGAAAGACCGACTGTTTTCTTTGGAAAATGAAACCATCGTCTATATATAAGGTTCCGATAGCACTGTTGCTTTATCAGTGCAAAGATAAAAAAAGCCCACTCGTTTTTAGAGTATAAGATTACATTTAAGTTGGGTTATCGCGTGTCTGGTTCAAGTGAACTTTCAGTACAGTACCTGCAGGGGTGTCACTAGGGTGAGGCTGCTTGGGGGAGGCGGGGGCACTTGCTAAGGGGGGGGGGCACTTGCTAAGGGGGCACTTGCTGAGGGGGGCACTTGCTGAGGGGGGCACTTGCTGAGGGGGGCACTTGCTGAGGGTGGCACTTGCTGAGAGTGGCACTTGCTGAGGGTGGCACTTGCTGAGGGGGGCACTTGCTGAGGGTGGCACTTGCTGAGGGGGGCACTTGCTGATTTGGGGGGGGGGGCAAATTTCAGCATTTCAGTCAGAATTGAAATGAAAAAAAAAACATGGCCTTTTTTAAAACTCTGTCTCTTTCTTTCTCTCCCAGTTTCCGTCCTCTCTCTCCTTCGTTCTCCTCTTTGTGTCACTCCCCCCCCCCTTCCTCCTCCCTCTTTCTTCGCTTTCTCTCTCTCTCTCTGTCTCTCTTTCTGTGTTTGCGCTAATTGCCCATGTGAATATTAAAACTGCTTTTTTGTCCTAAGTACAGTCACCTTAGTGTTTTGTTTTCTTTTGAAGTATATTTAGTCCATCAGTACGTGGTTCTTTGTAGCCCGTGGATAGGTCATTTTTAACATGCATCTTGGTGGTTAGAGGGGGTATCATACTCAGACCGGAACGACACAGTCAGCTGCTGGCAGACAAGAAGTGTACACCATAATTTCCTATATTTTCTCAGTAAATCCGGGAAGGTCCTATCATGCGAAGCCTGGTCAGACACCGTCAGCTCCTGCCATTATTTCTTGTGTGTACATTTTGCTGGCAGCGACTGTCTGTGACGTTCCGGGTTTAGTATGATACCTTCCAAAGTCCACGTGAAAGAAAGACACCATTATGTTAACCAGTGTGGATTTGATCATGGAAATGTGACGTCATATCGCCAGGTCACATGTTGACATCACCAAGTCTGATAACGCTGACACCAGATGACATCATCTTGTCAGCGGGGTAGTTGTCACTTTCGTTCACACAAAGATGTGGTTTTGTCCAGTCCAGGCTGTATAGATGCAGACATTTACTGTAAACTTTCCATAATTCAACAAAGTTAGGTAGATTTTCAAGCTCGTCTGAACTGATTTATTTTTCTATGATATTGCAAATTCGACATTCTGATCATTATTTTTTTTATAAACATTAGCCGAGGTACCCGGCGTTGGACAGAGTAAACTTGTTTCCACCTCTCGACTTCCTCCCCGTTTCCCACTCGATTTTTCTCCTCAACCTCTCCCAGTCTCCCACCCCCCCTACTCTCTCTCTCTCTCTCTCTCTCTCTCTCTCTCTCTCTCTCTCTCTCTCTCTCTCTCTCTCTCTCTCTCTTCTCTCTCTCTTTTCTCTCTGTCTTTCTCTCTCTCACTGTCTAACATTGTCTGTCTCTCTTTGTATCTGTTACTGCCTGTCTGTTCGTCAATCAGTTTCTCCGTGTGCCTCTCTCACTGTGTGTCTATCTGTCTGTTTGCCTCTCTTTCTCATTGCTCTTTCGGTAGATTACTTCGACAGCATAAGGTCAATTGTTCGCAGCCCAGAATTCTACCTTCCCATTCAGCTCTTTCGTCCTTAGAGCAGACCATTTCTATCATAATCATGTCACACCAACATCGGAAACATAAGAAGAGGTTTTACCGTACGAAATCAGGTGTCACACCGCTGGAACTGGTATGGTGTAACTGTCAGGATGAGTTGAGTTTTGAGTAGAATTATACACTATGTCAAGCTGTACCCTCAGTAGGCGCTGAGTCCTAGACACGAATACATGTTATGGTGTCACACCAAAAGCGGGGTAAGTTTCTTTGTTGTACTTGCAGAACTGACATTGGTGCTAAAACTGGTGCTTAGTTAAATAAAAATATTTTTAAAAAATCTCTTCTTCACAAGTTTGCCTCCTCGCCATATTGAAAATTTCAATCCAGAACCCCCCTCCTTTCCATACATTTTGCAAAATTATTCTCAAATCCAACGATTGAACTGCGTCAGTTCCAAATGAAATGTCAGGAATTTATTTATTCACTTTAAATCTTTATTTCCTTCCAGCGATACTTATAAGTATTTATAAAGTACGACAAGAGCTTTGACCATTTTGCTTGCCAATGAATGTGTTCCTTCATTTATGACACTATAGCTAGGCTGCCAGCCATTCTGATTTATGCACTGATAGTACTTCTAATCGAACATTATTAAAACTGAATGTCAATATACGCCATAATGCAATAATTATTAGGTTTTATTTACAGGAAATATTTTTTAAAAAAAGGGGGGGGGGGGGGGTTAAGATTAGGGTTATCGCGACCTTAGTTCTTGTTTGTTCCAACTTCACTTTTTGCACAACTGAGAAATTCGACGTTCAACGTTTGCGCCTTTAGTATTATGACAAGGAGTTAGAATAAATCGGAACTGTGAAACAGCTTGATAAGTGCCACAACGCATTTTAAACAAGCACCAAAGTGTGCCTTTGTTATACCTCTTCTATGTACTAAAAGATCAGAAAATTGAGATAGAACAAACAAGAACTATTTGTATTTGTATTTGTATTTATATTTGTATAACTCTTTAATCCCATTTGGGAAATTTGCCTTTGTGCCATTGCAGCCCAGTTATAACCGGAGCAGGCACGTCGTCGCCACAGTGCAGCGCCGGTCGGCGGGTTGTTGTTGTTGTTGTTGTTGTTGTTGTTTTTTTTTGGGGGGGGGAAGATGAGGGAGGAGGGGGAGGGAATGGTAGGGATGAATTTTATTTGATTTTGCCCGGGCAGAGGCCTGTTCGACCTGCTCTTCTCGATTTCCAACTGCCAAGGTATCTTTAACGTGCACACCTTGCCTCTAGACCACCTTGTCCTAATGTCGCGTTATGGCTAGGATGAGACTTTGGTAGTTGGCCACAAAACTTTTTGTCTGAAAACTGGCAAACAGGTCATTAACAACAACCCCACTGTGATGATTTTGGCCTCAAGGCTCAAACAGTTCTTACCTTAATAAGGAAGTTTGCCCTAGTCCAAACGTACTCTTCCCACCTCCACACTTCTCAACTTGTCCACACATTTGCGTGTCATACCTGCAGATCTATTGCGTTGGTGGTGAAAACATCTACTAATCTCTTTAAAATCATAACGTACATACTGAAGTTCCTTTTTGCCCTGCGCAATTTGCCTCAAGAACACACATTAAAACTAGCTGTGTGGCAGATTTTATGAAGGTGCCATGCCATGTTACTGCATGTAATAAGCCTCTTACTGAGTTATGATATCTTTATGTAATGATGCGTTAGCTATGTGTTCCATGCCCGTGCTCTTGAATGCTCTGTAAAAATGAATTTCCGTCATAGGATAATAAAGTCATTCTTATCTTATCTGATCGAAAACCTCCCACACAAATTCTGTTATGAGCATTTTGATTGCGTTGCTCAAACTCGTCATTGCAGAATTATTATCTGATCAGTAATGAAACGCCCATGATTCATACTTGAACTCCTAAGCTTATCATTTCGTACACAATGTTTACTAACATGTCCCAGATATTGATAGTAATAACCCAGTCAACAACTCTGAGGGAATCCGAGGCGTACTATTGACGTCAAGTTTGTACATTGGAATGACGTCAAGTTTGTACATTGGAATGACATCATTTCTACGCAGATGCGCTGGTTACGACATCGCACCTACGTCGGTATGAGGTAGGAAACCAGCCCTTACGATAATCCTACCAACCCTGCAGAAATCCTATTAAAAAAAAAAAATCTACCTCAGGTCGATGTAGAGATGCTGACTGGAAACCATCTTTCATGTTTGCAGGATTTCCCTGTCACCAACAATACTGACGGTACGGATGAGCTGTGTGATGCCACACGTCCATTTTATTTCAACCAGCACTGAATTTTGAATCATTATGACAAAGGAGGTAAGGCCTCCAATCTAGTCATGAAAAGTTTTTTAACCTTACAAAATCTCATATTACGCATAGAAAGATGAACGGCGTAGGCATATTTTAAAAGGTCTTGGTGTTCCCTATAATTTTAATACCGTCGTTGATTTTGAGCCACAACTGAGTTGAACACAAGAAATTGTTCCTTTATTTTGAGTCTGAAAAAATAAAAGATGCACATTTTCTTCGAGTAGAATTAAAAAGTGTGACAGGAAAATTCGTTCTGCGTCTCAGTTTACATATATCAGTGATTGAAACTCAACTTTAAACATCACATCTGTGTATTCCCCGCGTCAGGGGCCAACTTGTAGTAACGAAGTAAGGCCTTCAATGTGATCTTGAAAGGCTTTTTAAAACTCCTTTGAGCTTTAAATTCTACAATATAGCATTATCATGCATAGAAACTTAAAAAGACGTAAAGCTATAACATTTTGAAAGACTTTGAAAGTTCGCTATATTTTTAATATTTTCGTAACTTTTGAGCCACAGCTGAGTTGAACAGAAGAAAGACTTCCGACCTGAATCCAAAAGTGGGATCGGAAATGGCGTTTTACGCCACACTTTCAACAGTGCTGGCCGAAAGTCAACTTTATCACATCCGTTTATTCTGCAAGGAATTTTGATGTAAGAAAAAGATCTATTAGTCTTTGCTTTGAATGCAAATGTTGTTGTTAATGTGACCTAAATCTAGATATGCAGCTAGTCTTAGTACAAGGACGACTTGCAAGCTTTATCTTGCCTGGTTCGGCTTGACTGTACAAGTGACCCAGCATGTGCTAATTATCTGTATCAGTCATGTGCAATATATACCTAAATCTAGGCCCTTTAGAATGACAAGCTTCTAGCTCCACCTTTTGACTAACTGAGTTACACACTACACACTACTTCTACAGGCCTTCTCCATTGTGTGTCACAGTACCAAGCGCATTTGGGGTGTAATTTGTAAGTATTACCAAAAAGAAAAAGAGTTGTATCATCCAAAACTATGAGCACATCAATTACTCAAATGTTGACGAAAGGGAGTTACGACCTTGTCATCTAAGAGGACGATCTGTTAACAGTTACGTAGTTCAAAATTCTCTTCCGATCATTGTACCCTAACACCCGGAGTGTGTTTCTGCAGTAGGGCATATTGATATCCCAAGCCAGAACTAAATGAACAGATGGGTTTTATGAGTGGATGGATAGCTGGATACATGAATCAGTGAAGAGGAATGGGTGGATGAAGTGAACGAATAATGGAAGAATGAGTGAATTAATGAACGGTAGACAGAATGAGTGGACGAAAGGATTATTAAGCAAACAAACAATCGAATGAATGAATGAATTCAAAACGAAAGAAAGGAAGAAAGAATGAAGGAACGGGTGAATGAATGAATGACAAATGAATGAATGAATGAATGAATGACACCGTACATTGTAAAACTCCCGACATTTCTGACAGGGCAGCGAGTCATCACACAGAAAATGTCACTCACCCGTGCGAGGGGGGCTCGTGCAAGCGATGCGCATGCGCGAAGGTTACAAGATGAGGAAAATCTGGGGCCCGTCTGGCGCTGCCGAGGTTAGCACGTGCCCCCCACAATGCAGACACAGCGGCCCGGGGAGCCGAACAGACGGACGGACAGTCGCCCTCCATCAGAGTGTGACGATATAACCATATATCTGTTCCTAGGGAGGGGGGTGGGGGGGGTGGGGTTGTTTTTGAGTGTGTGTTTGGGAGATGGGTGGGACGGGGAGGGGGGAGGGGGTAGAAATGGACAAGAATACAAAAGAAGAACTGGTTAAGTATCGGAAAAAAACTTACAGAAGGTGTTGTCTTTTATTATTGAGAATGAGAAGATGTCGGGAAATGCAATCATGTACTCAAAACCAAAAAAAAAAAATAAACACTTTTTCTTAAATCGTGACTTGTAGATAGAAGTTGACCAAGGGTGAAAAGGGGTAAAAAAAAAAAAACGATTTGTAAAGGTTTAAAGTAGACAGATCGAATTTTTAAACAAAAAATTTAAATTTAAAAATGTAAAAAATGAGCGAAATGTAACTGTTCACTCTTTTGATATGTTTTTAGCAGTAATGAAGAAAATAAAGAGCAAGAGAGAGAGAGACAGACAGACAGAAAGAGAGATAGAGGGAGAAAGAGAGAGAGAGAGAAAGAGATAGAGAGAGAAAGAGAGAGAGAAAGAGAGAGAGGGAGAGAGAGAGAGAGGGAGCTCGAGGGAGAGACAGACAGACAGACAGAGAGAGAGAGAGAGAGAGAGATCGGGGGTGAGAAAAAATGGAAGGAAGAAACAAACAAAGACAAAGGGAAGGAAGATGGTGAATATAAAATGATGTAAAGAATGAAGTGGACGTACCATAGACAAAGACGAGGCCCGTGCAACCTCCTGCCCCCCTCCCCACTCCCACCCCCCGCCTCCCTTCCCACTCTGCACCTGAACAACGGGGTAAGGTTACAGGCTTCCGGTCATAAGTTACCTCTATCAACCCCTCTGATCTTGTCAGCAACCAGTTGAACCGATGGTAATACATGTACTCACTGTCATACGGGAGTAGGGCACGGGAGAGAGAGGGAAAGGTACTCTGTTTTTGTGTGTTTGGATGGGTGTGGCCGAGGTGGGAAGGGAATTTGGGGGGGGGGGGGTATTAGAGAGATACACGAAGAAATGACAGATGGGAGAAATAGAGAGGAGAGGGGAGGGCAAAGAGGTTATCGATGAGCCACCCTGTGCCTGAATTCGTTCCATATTTCATCTCTAAGGACAGCGCACGGGAGTGAATTATAGATGAGGTGCGCAATGGTCGGTGCGCAGCCGAGCGAGACAGAATGCCGTATCGTGTTTCACTTGACCTTTTCCACATTTGGACATTATCCCTCGATTTCTGTTATTTTCTTTACTTTCATATTTATTTGGGCTGTTTTTAGGGGGACACAAGTGTTTTATATTGACAGCTTTCACTGAACAGTGAACACAACTTTGTATTTTCTCTATGTGGCTTTTATCCGGATTAAGCCTTGGAGAACAATAGGTAGAATGCGCATATCCACCATCTTGTCTGTCCGGACCCACGCTTCACCATGGCAATGGTGGCACTGATTTTGATTCGTTAGCTGATTTGCACTGTGAGCACTTAAGGCGTCGCGAACCAATCGGCGGCGAGTTTTAAAAAAGTTCACAACAGTAAACAATGACACGTGTGTGTACGCACATGGGAGACGTTCGGTCATTTCTTTCACTTCCCTTCCCCGGTTTGCACGGATGGTAGGGAATTTGACCAGCTTGGATCCATCCTTTCCACCCCTGACACAACAGTCAACTGCAATGCAACCAGCAGGCATTTTAACCGCTTTTTTTTATCTCGAGGTTACACTCCTCAGCCGATCCACCCGCCATGTTGTTTGACGGAAGAACAAAACAAAAACACTCTATGACGTCATGCGCATTCTACCTATACCCGATTTTGATTGGCAAACCAGTTGGATGATGACGTCATGGGATTGCGTTCCAACTACGTAGCTGGCTCTCGAGGTCTCCATTGAAACGAATCTCCTAACGTCACCATCCAATAGTCGGCCGATCCAAAATCGGCTAATGTGCGTCGGACCACGAGTTGGGAGAGATATCAATAATTAGTTGATAAGATTACTTGCTCAGACTAGCAAAAGAGACATTATGACGTTATTTTTCAAGACTCATCTATCGTGATTGTCGTACCAGTCTCATCTTCTGCGTCTCCACATGGCGGTCTTCCGTCTCGGCACCCCCGATTATCCTTTCATATAAAACAGAATGTACAAAATCCAGCCTGTGTTTTCTTGCGTTTTACTCACAGAAAATACAACACTAAACTTTTGAGATAATCTGTCTAGTTTGTACAGAAAAAAAGTTTTGAACAAGATTTTCTTTGTTGATAAAATTGAAATATTTTCGGCTGAAACGTTTTATGCCGGCAGCTTAGAATAAAAGTTTTCTTTTATATTTGATAGTTTCTGTCACTATGGCTCCCAGTGATGCTATCCAAATCACAGATTATTCATCGTTACCAGTTCATTTTGGCTTGAAAAGAAAAATTGTCATTATTTTGGCCATTGTTATCGTGGCCCTGGCTGGTGTTATTGCTATTGTTGTCAAGTTTGTTCTTTTGACTGATAACTTTTCCCGACATAATCTTCCTCCCCTTCCAGCAAAAACTGTCGTATGTCAAAATTTCCACTTTTCAGACGAAGGAAAAAGACTTCTTTTTTTTTTTGTCCTTATTGTATTTGTCGTGCAGAAGATCTGTTTATTCCAGACAAATAGGAAAACAGCTATTGACTTGTATTTGTCGTGCAGAAGATCTGTTTATTCCAGACAAATAGGAAAACAGCTATTGACTTGTATTTGTCGTGCAGAAGATCTGTTTATTCCAGACAAATAGGAAAACAGCTATTGACCTGTATTTGTCGTGCAGAAGATCTGTTTATTCCAGACAAATAGGAAAACAGCTATTGACTTGTATTTGTCGTGCAGAAGATCTGTTTATCCCAGACAAATAGGAAAACAGCTATTGACTTGTATTTGTCGTGCAGAAGATCTGTTTATCCCAGACAAATAGGAAAACAGCTATTGACTTGTATTTGTCGTGCAGAAGATCTGTTTATCCCAGACAAATAGGAAAACAGCTATTGACTTGTATTTGTCGTGCAGAAGATCTGTTTATCCCAGACAAATAGGAAAACAGCTATTGACTTGTATTTGTCGTGCAGAAGATCTGTTTATCCCAGACAAATAGGAAAACAGCTATTGACTTGTATTTGTCGTGCAGAAGATCTGTTTATCCCAGACAAATAGGAAAACAGCTATTGACTTGTATTTGTCCTGCAGAAGATCTGTTTATTCCAGACAAATAGGAAAACAGCTATTGACTTGTATTTGTCGTGCAGAAGATCTGTTTATTCCAGACAAATAGGAAAACAGCTATTGACTTGTATTTGTCGTGCAGAAGATCTGTTTATCCCAGACAAATAGGAAAACAGCTATTGACTTGTATTTGTCGTGCCGAAGATCTGTTTATCCCAGACAAATAGGAAAACAGCTATTGACTTGTATTTGTCGTGCAGAAGATCTGTTTATCCCAGACAAATAGGAAAACAGCTATTGACTTGTAACCCAGTTGTTAAGATCGGCAAGGTTGAAAAAAAAAAACAACCTATAGATATATCACATTTTGAATTTTTGAAAAATCTCACATACGACTCTTTCCCCGCACGGCGACGCTATAAAAATATGTTTAGAAAAATGAACAGAATTTGTCTGGACATTCGGGCGTCAGAATTCAAGTCCCCTTTTTTCTTTATTTTGGAGGAGACGAGATTATCAAACGCTTGCATCTGTCATAAATTCCAATAGTCATGTATCTTCATGCCCAATACGCCGATATAATAGCAATGTCTATTCAGAATGATGTTGATAACAAGACAAGGGGTGACAACCGGCGAGACTAAAATTTCACAAGAGGAGTAACCCACGATAAACTCGATTTTCACTATATTGGAAAACAATAAAACAAACGAAAATATTTTTTTGCTATAACTTTTTGTCGTTGCCCCCGGGTTTGGGTAAACAATAAAATATGTAAATAAGTAAACTAATAAATAAATATATAATACATTTTTTTTGGCTATCTCGAGTTTGTGCCCGAAGCAAACAGTTAAACATGTTTACAAATTCTGTTGCCATTTAGCTCCCTAGTCTTTCGTTTTTTTTACTTTCCTAAGTGATATTTTCTACCTCTATTTTCAATTCCATCATCATCTTATTTGTATCTTTCCTTCTCTTCCTCTTGTTCTGCCTCTCCAATTTTTTTGTTGTATCCCCCCCCCCCTCCCCCCCCCCCACCCCCAACCTCCCCCGGGGGCATTTTCTTATTGCGTATCTCTTGACACATTTATATTTTGAATTTTTTTACTGTTAAAAATGAAAAACCGATCACTGATCCGAAATAATTTCTCGCCAATGGTTATTCTGTGATAGATTTCTTCTTGTGAAGTTGTGTACAGCCAAATTCCAATATTGTATTCGTTAATGGAAAATGGATTCAACTTTACAAATAATAAAATACAATTGTCTGATTTTTGGGGTCATAATCAGTACAAATAACGACATCTTATTTGAATGATAATACTTGGAAAAATGATGATCCTCAAAGCTAATAAACTTAGGTCTTCTTTTTTTCTAAAATATTTATCTAAAATAAGATTTTCTTCCACAGGCATGAGCTTAATGCATTGAAACAAATAATCAAATAAATAGATAAATGAATAATCAATAAATAAATACATTTAAGAAATGAATATAATTATGAAAAAAAAATTATAAAACAAAGGACTATAACTATGAAACAATAAATAATAAATATGCGTCCATCTTCCTTGGACCGAGAGGCAATGAGGTAACGATACACCAATGAAATGACATACGGCCTTCTGGCTCCAGATTTAGATCAAGATCTATGTTGAGTTGATGGGCAACACGCGAGCAACGCTGGGCGGAAGAAGGTCCTGGATCGATACGGCGTTTTGACGCCCAGGCTACCGATGCCAGATGGCTCATAGAGAGTCCATTCATAATAATCAATATCCCGATTTCTGCCACAACCAGGACTGTTATTTCTGGGCGCCCGCCTGTCGGACTAGAGCGTACCTCCTGGATGTCTGATAGTCTATTAGATTTTCCTGGCCGGGTAGACTCCTGTAACTTGTATGCATTCTGGTAGTTTGGCGGGTACTTGTGGGTTACGGAAGCCAAAAAACATCAGAGAGAAGCGGCTTCAAAAAGAATGCACGAACTGTAGGAAAGTTGCTGTTTAAAACAAAACAAAACAAAAGCACTTGTTAGGGGACCGTGGTAGTTTACATAGGAAGCCAGGGATAAAGAGTGAATACAGCAGAGGTTTTCCTCTATGTGGGTTTGTAATTTGACTACCGTCCCTTAGCAACTTGAAAAAGAAAACGTCAACGACAGGTCGATACTGAAACTCTGGCAATTTCTGATGGGTTAGAAGGTCAAACTGACAAAAAGTTCAGAAACAGAATTCATCCAACAGAGAGAGAGAAAGAGAGAGAGAGTGAGTGAGAAAAAGAAAGAAAGAGAGAAAAAAGGGAGAAAGAGAGACAAGATGAGTGAGAGAGACAGACATAGAGAGAGGAAAAGAAAGGGTGGGTGAAAGAGAGATGGAAAGACAGACAAAGAGAAAGAGATTTAAAGAGAGGCAAAGAGAGAGGGGGGGGGGAAGAGACAGACAGACAGACTAAGTGAAAGGGAGAGAAAGAGAGAGACAGAGAGAGAGCGAGAGAGAGAGAAAGAGAGAGAGAGGGAGAGAGAGAGAGGGAGAGAGAGCAAAAATGAAATGAGTTTAGTACTGTCTAACACGGGTGAAATGTTGGCTGTTGGAGCATGTCAGGGTCACCATGAACTCTTTCTCGTTATCATACTCTCTTTTTGTTAATTCTTTTCCTTCTTCTCCAGCCACTTTTAAAATCATCTACAACAACTGCGAAAAATGTTCCTCACATCACGTATCACACAATATATTCACGCACCTCCTGAACAGAACAGCTTCAATGGCACTCATTAGTGAATGAGAGAGAGAGAGGGAGACGTGAGGCTGGAACAATCAGCACTTTGTTCTATTTACTTCCCGCTTTCTGTTGTGTCTTCTTTCCTTACTTTTTGTTTACGTTTCCAAGAATGGAGTGGCCCATCCCAGTCGGGAAATCCCCGGTGATTCATCTTGGGTGGGGGCCATTTGTTGGTCTGTGGGTGGGGAAAGACTGGTCTGCTTGGTGTAAGTCACAGATAGACTGACAGACACACAGACAGCCAACAGATAGATAGATATATAGATAGATAGATAGATAGATAGTGCTGAGAGCGATTCTGCCTGCAATTATAATAATTGAAAGGAAGCCATTACTTTCAAGTAGAACCTAAAACAAAAATTAACGTGGGTGCGAATAGACAGAAGTCAAACAGCTTTTTGTTTTTTAATCCCTTCTTTTTTTCCGCTAAGCTAGTTGTTCTCTGGCCTATACCCCAGACAATGCTCCGTGACAGCGATAGAGGACGTTTCTTTGCTTCAGATGCGCCGAACTTCTTTGCTTCAGAGACATGAAAGAAATTGTTGTGTGGACCATCACGCACGCCTTGACATTCATTAGGCCCATGCTAACATCAGCTTTTGTTATTCTGCCTCATATAAAATCTTAAGTAACCTATTTGTGGATTTCCTAGTGTTGCAATGTCTGTATTGCGTGACCTCAGTTCTTGTTTGTTCCAATTCCACATTTTGCGCAACTGAGAATTTAAACGCTGGCGGCCGTTGTATTTTGATAAGGAGTTGGTATAAATCGGAGCTGTGAAACAGCTTGATAAGTGCCACAACACATTTAAATAAGTGTCAAAGTGTGCATTTGTTATAACTCTTCTACATAGTAACAAATCTCCAGTGTTTCAGAAAACGGAGATAGAACAAATAAGAAATAAGGTTTCAATTTTTCCTGACTGAACTTTAGTGTATTTTCCGGTTAGAATGATATCGTGCTCAGTTCGTAAGACCTCTGATCCTATTCTTCCGATGAATCGATCTGTTGAAATCATGAAACACTTCTGTAGACAGATTATTAAGTGCATACATCGGGCAGGCATGTCTTACCGAAGGTATGAAATTCTGAGTGAAACCAAAGACGAGACAGCTAGCGCGTTTTGCGTGCTCGGAGTTCGCACCGCCACCTTGCAAACGAATACTCAGAAGCCATGAATAATGGAGTATTTTACAAAGCCAATACAGGGAAAATACTAGATTCTGTTCACCGTCCAGCTATCTGTGTTTGAAAACGTTTATTTTGAAATTAAAATTTCATTGCTGCAAGGAAACTCAGGCCATTTTTAAAAAATTCAATCGCGGTGGCACCGTAACAAAACCGTATTATTAGTTTAATTTATCATTAAACACAGCACTCTTTTTATGCAATGCACCATAGGCCCCGCCCTCGATCAGTGCGCAAACCGTGTACAAGCTTTGTTATAGACACGAGGAAAGGACTCTCCCATCTTATAGTGTCCAGTGTCTTTGGTGTAAGTGACGACACTTAGAGATTGACTCAGCTGAGCTGTGAGATTTTTAAGCTGATTTTGTCTTTTCCGGAAACAAATTTCTGGTGAAAACTCTCGTGTTTTAGCAAGACTCTCTGTACAGCTTTGTTACTGTTTTGCGCACTCAGTCATTGCGCATCTAAAATTCTCGTGTTTCAAATGTCAGTGCCACGTGACGGTTTTACACGGAAATGCTTTTAAACTTTTGTAATGTAAGTTGCGTTTAATGTTTAACCTTTTTAATACGAAATAAATATCCTAAAAACTACAAATTTGCTCAAAAGCTCCACAGAATCGCGATACACTGAAAGGTCATCTAACGTTTGTCATGTAAGTGACTTTTAATGTTAACCTTTTGAGCACGAAATTAATCCCAAAGATTCAAGAGTGCGCAAAATCCCTTATGCGTTTCATTGGATACACTAGAACAAAATTAATTTGAAAAATGCTGGGTGTTCCTAGATCCTTTACTTTCTGTTTCAAGCATTTCTGTTGAATTTAATTATTTCCGACCTTGATAGGATTTAGAAATATGGGCAAATGATGATTTTTGAAAGAATATCAGTTATTTCTGTGATCAGTCAAATATTTCGGAGGTCTAGACAATATAGTAAGTGACTGACTACCGTGCAAAATACATCCTGGTGGCTTTCTTGACTAATCAAAGAGTAGAAAATTTAACACTTGAGTCGATATTTAGGGTATTCTTCATCGGGCCAACAGCCATACATGATATGCTGAGATTAACACTGGGCACATTTTGGTAAAAGGGCAACAGTTACATTTCTTGGGTTCACGGACAAAACCAGAAAGAAGTCAAGCTGTCCATCAAACAGACAGACACGTTACCCCCTGCAAACAAATTCAGATAATGGTGTTCATGACTTCACTGGCTCCATCCGGGCACATGTGCAGTGATCGCATCATCGCACCCTGGCAGTGCGCAAATTGACAGCGCTCCAGCAGACACCAGGCACCGCACTAATTTGCCACGGTGCGGGAAGAGCGTCAAGTATTCTAGCCAGTACGGGAAAACCCCGCCGTTTAATCCCGGCTAATCCAATTTGAAGACAAAAACTTGACAACGTAACCTGGTTACTTCCTCCCATCTCACGCCTTCCGGTCGCCATATTGGACCGCCATGGCCGTGGGCTTGACCTCTTCCGGGTCAAATTTTCCGCTCGAGTAACGGATAAACAGAATTGGAAATCAGGCTATGCGGGGGCAGAAATGGGTGGAAGTTTGGGGTTTGAGATGTGCTGGCCGGTTAATGAACGATCTCTGGTGGTTCTGTGGGCATGGCAACCCCCCAGTGTAAACACAGTAAACGTTTTTGGACTGCTGTTACGTCAGAGTTTCAGTGTTGTCGTGCTGATCCTGTTTAAGCCTATAGGAATGACACTTTCAATTTCGGTCGGAGCTAATTGTCTTAGTAATTATTTTGTTTTTATATCAAAACATTTTTTCTCCAAGTGCTTTTGTCTTCTAGCGGATGGTTGATGGACGCTTCTACTAGCAGGCTGTCCTTTTGTCCTATCATTCCCTTACATTCTGTCTGTGGTTTTGCTTTTTCCCAGCACAATATGACCGATATCGTGTCGACATGGTTTCTCTGAACTCAAACTCAAATCTTTGTCTCGCTTGTTCCCTCTTTCCTGCATTCCTTCCCTCTTTTTACGTGTGCATGTTTGGTATCTCCTCAATATCTTTTCTTCTGCTGCTCGTCCTAGGGAGGGGTGCTGTCCATACTCTTGCAAAACAAATTTGTGAGTCGATGCTTATCAGTGACACTTGCAGGATTTATTGACGAAATGATAAATGTACATTTAATCTGAATAATAAACTTAACAAATCTGTTTGTTCATAGTTTGAATTATCTATTGATTAGTATATTCCCATTAGACAGACATACTCTCGTGTTTTCCCAGATGAGATCATGGTTTAGCCTGACCTGAGAGAGCTGTGTTTTGGTCCTTTCCAGACAGTTTTTGCTCAATGATTTTCATCGCCTCTTCCGTGGTGAAGATACAACGTTTTCCTTCAGATTGTATACACTTTATTAGTTTTTTTTGGGGGGTACATTTATCAAAGTTTCTTACAAAAGAGAAGGAATGTTCCTTTTGAGCCTGTCCATTGAAGTAACCACAAGAGCAATTTAAAATGGTTTTCAATGACGGCGGCTGTTTACATGCTGACATGGATAAAACTGAGGTCGGGTAAGTGATTAAACAGAACAACAACTAGAAATATACCGGTTGTTATTCTCGTTTTATGCTGAGCTCATAAAGAATGTTCAAAGGATTGAAGAGAATGAGGAAATTTCTCACACACTCTGATTCTCTGTTATTCCTTGCTTTGACCAAGACATTTTCCTACGGTTCTCCTCTCACCCCTGGTGTCGCAACTGAGTCAAATCCTGCGTTTGTGTGGACTGAGTTTTGACTTCCCCGTCCTCTCTCTCTCCCTGGTCTCTCCAGGCAACTTGACATCTGACCTCAATTTTCATTGGTAGCCTGGGAGGTCCGGACTGACCTGTCAAGTGCCCGACACTCACGCCAATTCAGAACTGCTCACTTAACACATTCATGGGCCTGGCCGTGTTGCATATTGATTATTTGCCATACCATGTGTTCGTTTGTCTGATTATCTATATGCTTTTACATGGACACTTCAAAAAAAATAAATAATAAATAATTCTTGGCTAAAACGTGGCAAAAACAAATAAACAAAGAAAAACCATTCGCCAAGCCATGCATTAGGGACTAGAAACAAGATCAACAACTACATGAAAAGTGTACAGTAAATCCCAAAGGAAACTAGAAGAAATTAGGATGTCACTAGTCACGTCCATCGTTGGGACAAAAAGGAGAAAAACATACGGAAAAAGAGAAAGATTCTACTAAACAATAACTGAAAATGAAGACAAGAAATCTCAGGCGACAGATCGGCCATACTTAGTTGTCGTTGGTGCTCGTTAAACAAAATGTCTGTTTGACCAGCTGTTCAATTCTTATCACAAAATAACGATTGTCTTGTCCACGGCATCCGCCCCGTTCCGCTATTTTCACGGAAAATGGTGTATAAAAAAAGTAAAAACACTCTTTGCCTCTGTATTTTTGGCCACAGCATCCGTTCCGCTCCGCTCCTCGCCGCTGTAAAGATAAAGGGTGTTTTACTTTGTCATACTCATTTTTCCGTAAAATAGCGGAGCGCAGTGGATGCTCTGGACAAGACCACTTTTATTCAGCATCAGTATTATTTCTAGTGAGATGGGGAGGCTATGTATAATGTAGCAGTGACTAATTCTCTCATAAAATAGATCTACATGTAACATACTCGGTTTATGAACGCTTGCATGTATGAATGAAGCTGGTACGGGGACCTTCTGTAATCACAAACTTTCACATTTTTCCACCATACATGTATTTGTTGCCACTCAACAGTCTGTACAAAGGTAAACTGACCTAACTCCCATCTTTTCCCCCCCCACAGCCACCATCCCCAAATGTGCCGGTTGCAGTGACCACATCTACGACCGCTTCATCCTGAAAGTTCTAGAACGTTCCTGGCATTCCAAGTGTCTGAAGTGTGCAGATTGCATGGCGCAACTCACGGACAAATGTTTCTCTAAAGGTGATAAAGTTTACTGCAAGGATGATTTCTTCAAGTAAGTAGTCACTGGTGGTCCTGCCTTCTGTGCTTCTCCGTGGTTGTGGTTGTTGTTGCTATTGCTAGTGTGACTAGTTTTATTGTTAGTATATTTGTTTTAAAAAAACAACAACCGAAGATTGTCATACAGTATCGGAACCAGAGGGTAAACATGTCAGCATCCAAATCTTTATGACTACTGGGGCAAAAATTATGAAACCTTCGGTACTGTCTCAATTTTTTACAATAATTTACCTGGACATATCCGTTTTATTTGGTCAATATTCAGCCTCCAAAATTATTTATATACGATTTGTTGTTGTTTTTTTGAGGCACCACAAAAAAACAACAACAACAAACAAACAACAACAACAACAACAAAAAACATTTCGTCCAGTAGAGTCGAAAATCATGGTCTGAAATTTCGTTCTTCGTCTCTCTTTACATATTGCTGGTTGAAAATCAACTTTATCACATCTGTGCATTTTGCTAGGAATTGCGGTGTCTTTGCATCGAATAGAAGTGCCGTTATTAATGTGATCTAGATCTAGATGTACAACTTTACTTGGTACAAAGAATTAGCAAGATTTATCTCAAAAGGGTCGGCTTACTCATTTTGGAAAATATGTACGTTATAAAAATCAATATTTCCGACTGGTTTTTTTATTTCCGGTAATGATAAATATAAACGCTTTACAGATTTTAATTGTTATAGAATTATTCTAGAGATGAGTATGGTGTGGTATTGTCAATGGGGAAGGGCAACAGTGCAGATTTGAAAAAATGGCCAAATTGGCGGAAACAAAAAAAAAAAAAGTATATGCCTCATGTATTCTTGAGAAAAAGAAAGGACAGAAAGACTGGGGAAAAACTGGAAAAAAAAAGAAGCCAGAAAATAATAATAGAGGAAAAAAAAACAACACAAGATAATTAGATAGATGATTTCCAACCTGCCCCATTCCCAATCCGGGTATTTATGTTTTCATTCTCGTATTTTTGTCGGCTTTATCAAAACGTTAATATCTTGAGCCAAAGATTTTTGTGTACAAAATGTAAAAGTTATACATCCAGAATGTATCATGAAATGGGATCTTGCAGCCGGTACGCGGACAGAAAATGTACTGGATATGCCTGGAAATCAGTTGAGAGATTTCTCTGTACTAAACAGAAAAAGCTCGGAGAGAGAGTTCTGTAGAGAGGTTATCATACCAAGCCCGGGACATCACAGCCAGTTGCTGCCATCAAAATATACACCCACGAAATAAAGACAGAGGCTTATTGTGATAGGGTCTCTCCGGGTTTACAAAGAAAATCTAGGAAATTATGGTGTGCACTTCTTGTCTGTCAGCAACTGGCTGCGCCTGTCCAGGCTTTGTATGATACCCCTCTTACGTGAAGTTCTGATCTGAGCACTGTTTTGTATCGGTAACGGCGTAGAAAATCTGAGACTCTGTGCCGAAGATCTGATTTCCCGCGACAATGGATATTCCCGATACATTCACATTGTCCGACAGATTCCCACAGTTTCACTGATCTAAACTCTCCCGCCGCTGAGTCTCAGAGGAGTCTCTAAGCCGCGCATTGCTTGATGACACACGTCCAGTCCAAATGTCGCTAAGTGTCGGCACGACTCGGGAAAGTCCGTACGGGGCATGTTAGACACACACGTGACCATCTGCCCTAGTTTTTGGGATGGGCTAGAGGAAATGACAGACTAGAGCCCTTTGTTTTGTCAGTCGTAGAGACCAGTGTTTACATTCTTCCTCTGCCTCGTCTCCTCTTCCCCCCTCCTCACTCTCTTCCTATTTCTTTCTCTTTACGATCACGGAGTGAAGGCCCAATCTTCAATCTTTCTATTTCCAGTGACATAGTTGGGCCCTTTGTTAATTTGTAACGGTCAACAAATTCAGCTTTTCAGTTGGATATTTTTCAGCTAGTTCATTCTCCCAGTGGAACCGACCAGCACCGGATTCTAACATTATTTAATAGCTGTGTTGTGATTCTTCCGTAAACTTTGAGCAGATTCAAAATATCCACTTAACTTCAGAGTGTATGGAAAGGAATACAGTTTCAAGTAAACCAGTCGTTCCTCCGCTCCTGTAAAATCAGGTCCTTTGCAATTGTGGGGCCTTACGATGGTGTCTTGTGGGGTCAGAACTTCAGTGGGAGACCTTACCAACCTCTTGGCTGACGGTTTTGACACTAGGGTCTCTGCTCTGCAGACTTTAGTAAACTTTGAGCAGATTAAAATCACCTGCACAGCTTCAGAGTTATCATAGCATCCCCAGAACTTCAAGGCAAGACCTTACCAATATTTTGGTTTTGACATGACACTGGGGTCCCTTTTTCATGAAGTGGTGAAGACCACTGGTTTCGCTCACACAGACGCCACAAGCAATAACTATTCTACTTTCCTCCATTCATTAGGATAATTAAAAAGCTCCGGGTGTGAAATCTAAGATGATTAAACTTTCAGGAAATCTGTAAATAAAATCTTTGGTTTTGAGTTCCTTTTGTCCTTTCGCTTTATTGTGCTCACCCGCAAACTTGTGCAATGTTCAGCTTGTAAATGTTACATGAGTTCCTTTTGGAATCTGAGCTCACGGATGGTTGGGAGCAGGAGCCGTTGGCGAGGGACAAAGGCCTCGTGGTATTTTAACATAGAGACGGGCGGTTCCAATGATCGGTGGAAGGGCAAAAAAGCAAGAGAAGTCCCGTTTTGTTTTTTATCGTCGACACCGCCTGTTAGTGTTTAAATATTCATAGTTTACCATCAGCCGGTGAATTTTTAACTTTCGCAGTTATTGTCTGTGAATTCCAGTCACCCAATCCATTTGATCTCACCGCCGTCCACATTTTGCCATGAAATCTGGCTGAAATAATGATTATCGTTGTCTTTCTTTGATACATTCCAGCTATCTTGCTTGAGGTCCGACAAGGCACTAGCCGATTTTGATAGGCCCAACTAATTGGATGATTGCGTCATCACATTGAGTTTTAATGAGTCCCAACTAGTTGGATAATGACGTCAGAGATTGAGTTTCAACGAGATTCAACCAGTTGGATAGTGACGTCATGAATTACCATGAGATCCATCTGCCAGTTGGCTGGTGAGCAAAGGTCTCAGTCAAAATCAATGTCCAGTCGTCATCATCTAACTAGATTGGCCGATCAAATTCGGCTGTTGTACGCTGAACTTTACCTCAACAGACTTTTCTAACCTTCTTGTAGCCACGCCAGTGTTCCAGATCTGAAGCGCTTCATCTGGTGCCGAACTCTCTATTCTAGAAGGACATTTTTGAATTAATCTACCAACAAATGATTTTTTGTCTGTGATAAATATGTCTGCGTTTATTTAGTTGTTTTAATTCAATTTTTTTTTAAGGGGGCGGGGGTGGGGGTGTAGAAATGTTGGACCTTGGAGGATTGGCGTAATTTGACAACAAAGTAAATTATAGCAATAAGCTAGTAAATGGCCAAACATAAACCATGCAAGCTTTTTTCTTTGAGCGTTTTTTTTGGGGGGGGGGGGGGTGGCGGAGATGCCCCCAGAGCATGAACATATTTTATGAATTCCTTGAAGGAATTTATTTCTTTTTTGTATTGATTAAGAGAACTACAATTCTTCAGTTATTTATTTATATAACTAAAAATGTATATATACGGAAAAGAATACATTTTCATACAAAATATTATAAAAACCACAGTAAAAACTGTGGGATCGCAGCAAGGCTGTATGCAAAGTTTGCTTTTCGCCAACTTTTGAATTTTCATACACAGCAGTTTTTCCCCCACTCTCCTGTAAAATTAGCTCTTTCGTACTTGTGCGGTTTTGTGAGAGGACCAGGGCATAGTTTATCTGCCGGCGCTCAAAACCCACCCAAACAATGACAAAAAAAACCCTCAGACTAATCAAACGATTGACCCTATAAACCAGTTTGTTCTTGAAAGGATGAACCTGGGAATTAAACCAAATCATTCTAATGGATGATGAGACGAAATCTATTTGTGGAACAAACCTAATCGCCATGTGCTTGATAATACCATTACAGGCGAACAAATGTTCATTATAATCTTAACAGGTGACAAAAAGTCCCTACATGCTATTTTGAATCATGATAAAATACTTGGTGAATAATAACGATAATTATGTCAGTGAGTTCAGAGGCTGAAGATACTCCACAGAAGAGAAGGATTTTGTTCACTTTCTGCACTAGGTGAGTACAAAACAATTTTCTACAAAACCGACAAAGCAAGTGGCTGCACATAGAGGACATACTCTTGGACCGGAGTTTTCTATGGGGGCGGGGGGGGGGGGGGTATGATAAAGTACGTTGGAGAGAGAGGGGGGGGGGGGGCTGAAGGGGTTGTACGAAAGTTCTGGCAGAGAATTAAAAAGTTAGGTTTTGTTTTTCGTTTTGTTGTTGTTTTCCACAACAAATGAAGTTGAAAGTTTATATGAAAAATTATGTTTCTAATGGAACAGTCAAATAATCCGTACAAAATAGATGTTCAAGGCCTTACCGCCATGGATATTCACCAATCTAATCGCCGTGCGCTCCTACAAAGAGAGAGGGAGACGAGGTCATCTGTTAGAAAAGCACACAACCCAAGTGGGCGGTGTCTGCAGTAAGGATGGGATCTGGTTGAAAACATTCTGTAAAACAGACAAAGCAACAGTTTTTTTTTTTTATAAAACTTAACTTTCATGAACAACTTAAAGATAAATTTTATTTAACCCCGAATTTTATGTCTTTAATTGTATCTATCTATCAATCCTCCACCTGTCTCCTTCAATTACAGAATTATCTATGGCTGGGGATGGGAATGTAATTATTTATCAGTTGCAGGACAGATGCAGCAATGAAAAAAAAAAAAGTACACTTAGCTTAAAAACGAAAATGGGACATCTTCAAAAAAAATTATCTTAAAAAATTGATAGCCCTAAAAAAAAAAAAATACGACCATTTTCCCCTTTTCTTCAGTACATTGTGTCGCAATGGAGAAAGACCTCAGAGCTTACACATGAAACTGAATATCTTTTACAAACACGTACCAAAAAATACCTAAAAGAAAGGCTGTTGTTACTTGCACGTACGTACCTCAAGCATTTTGCGTTAGAGGCGCGAACATACATGTACCTCTCCCTAACCCCGTCCTGATCCTCAACCCTAAATCTTATCGAATCCCTACCCCTGCCTCCTACCCTTTCAACCAAAAACAGGAGGAAAACAAAAAGAAAATCTGAAAGAGTAATTAATTCAAGCTGTTGTTAGGAGTACAGTGTTTCGGATCTAGCTCTCCAGCTCTTGAAT
Source organism: Onchidella celtica (assembly GCA_963931925.1). NCBI lineage: Eukaryota > Metazoa > Mollusca > Gastropoda > Systellommatophora > Onchidiidae > Onchidella > Onchidella celtica. Next base: position 50,939,236 of record OZ007577.1, on the reverse strand, counting down.
CACAAAAGGCTTTAAAAATAAATACCCTTGACGGAACACACACAAAAAACTTGGTGGACGTACGTACATGTAACAACATTCAAACAGAAAATGGCCCTCCTTTAAGAACGTGATGTCACAATGGAAAAAGAGCACATAATTCAAAAATAAAACGAAATTAAACAACACAACAAAACGTGGTAACTACAAGAAAACCCAATGATAATGAATGCAGTAACGAGAAGTAAAGCAGAAGAGGAAAAGGACGAATTGTCCAATAGTAATAACCTTTGCCCTTCTCACTCTGGTCCTCTCTCCCCGCCCCTCCACTACCCCTACCCCCTCTGCGCCCCCCCCCCCCCAAAAGCACCAACAGAAGCTAACCCTTTAGAGCCCGACGTATCCCATAACGGGCCGGGAACTTTATCAATTATTGACGTGAGCGCAGGGAGAGGTTAGGCCTGCTGACGGCACTCACCTCCAACCATCTATCTTTTATTCATAGGGAGGGAGGGGAGAGTCTGAGCAAGAGGGTGGGGCTTGGGTGCTACTGAAGGTGGGGGTCGGGATGGAGAAGAGAGAGTTGGAACAAGAGGTGGAAGTGCCATGGGGTGGAGGGGGGAGGGGGTGAGAATTGTACGTAGGGCAGGAGGAGTAGGTATTTGTGACAGGGTGAAACGATGTACCAGGTTGCCAAAATTGAAGAGGTTTTATCCTGTGCCATGCCTAACTTCCTAGACTCAGAAATCAGATGTATTGTCTGACTAAAGATCAGGAAAAGTAGTCAAGTCTATTGAGCAAAGCACTTTACCCCAGGACAGTTATGATTAGAATGAAGCATGCGTGTGGTTGGTGGAAGCTTCTGGCAGGCTTTTTTCTTCTGTCCTGACATTCTGCTGCCTTCTGTCCATCGTCTTGCTGCTTCCTAGCACAATATGGAAGTTCTCGTGTCCACAGACTTTCTCCAAACTCAATCTCAGGAGTGAAGGCCCTTGGTTGTAACAATGCGCCTTTGTGATCTACATTTTTTCCACAATTTGGCCTTGTCACAAACCCTGCTGTCACCCCCCCCCCCCTCCTCCCCCACCCCCAAACATTAAAAAAAATTAAACTAAAAGACCGCGTTACGCTGTTTTAGGATTGTTCACACAATATGGTTATTGAAACAGGAAGGGCCAATCTTTTCCTTCTGCTCCAAACATCCCGACGATAAGTTGATGACGTGAGCAATGTTTGTGCAGTATTTAGGCTTGGCTGTGTTTCTGTTTTGCACATGCCCACAAAACTATTTCTGTCAAATTCCAACGGTTCTTGTCTCGCGCTCATTATCTGAGATCTCTCAGTGTTTGGTGTATTTTTTAAAATTCCATTTTGTGTATTTTGAAGTACTCTGTTCACAACCAAATTTTGTGCCTTTATCACAATGTCCACAGTTCACAGACTTTATATTTTTTTTTTCTTTTATCCTGAATGACTTACAAAAGAGCTAAATTTTTAGCCTTTTGTCACCAATTCACGACACAGTATTGAATTCTTCGGTTAATTCTGAATACAGAACTATTGCTATCTCCCTTCATTCTGACTCCTTTTATGTGACATCCATTATGGTGAATGTCCTATTATTGATGACAGAGGAACAGTCACCATCTGGCAATTCCCTGCAGTGGACAGTGAGCGCAGATCAAGCTTTTAGAGAGTTGTAAAACGCTTTCTGTCAGGTGCGCTGCCCAGCCTGTGCAGGTACGAGGATAGTAACATTGGCTAACGAGGATGGGCCAGGCAATACAATGCTGGTCTGAACCACTGAAATATTCACGAGTTCCTCGTCAATGATTTGTCCTACTGTCAGCGTGATTTCCACTTAGAGACAATCCCTTACCTGGTCATGGAAGAGCGTTTGTCTGGAACAGTGGTTTTCAGCTCTGGCGTGTGTCAAGGCTGGAATTAGACACACCGCGACCTTTAGTTCTTGTTAATTCTAACTCCAATTGGAGATCTTTTAGTATGTAGACGAGGTATAACAAACGCACACTTTGACACTTGTTTAAAATGCGTTGTGGCACTTATCAAGCTGTTTCGCCGTTCTGATTTATTCTGAATACTTATCATAATACTAAAGCTGCAAACGTTTGACGTCGAATTTCTCAGTTGTGCAAAAAGTGGAGTTGGAACAAACAAGAGCTCAGGTCACTATAAGCTAAACGAACTATTGTTACGGTACAGCTTAGGGTCCCACAATCCTAACAAAATGTTGGAAATGTACTTTGGAGTTATAGAATTTGTATTAATTCTTTATAAGTAGTAAATTTGAGTAATATTTCAAGCTTTACGTATTTTGAGTTTGGGGATTCAGTTAGTGTGTTACGGCGCAACTGCACGATAAAGGCCAATTGGCGCAATTCGCGCTTTTTTTTTTTTGTTGTTGTTGGTTTTTTTTTTTGTATTCAGAACTTGGACAATTTAAATTTCAAAAACAGAACTAAATAGTTCAGTATAAAGTTTATTACACTGGTCAACTCAGACCTCTAATGTCTTAGGAAAGTACACAGAAAGCAGATGATATATTGATAGTGGTGTCAAATCTGTAAGCACGACGGCCTCTAGCAAAATGTGGAAATTCTTTCGCTGCATGCAAAACTTCTCATTCAATTTTGATTCCGGCTGCCAGACAGACATCCCTTAGTTCTCTGTCAGTTTTCTTCTTTATTTTGTTTTGTTTAATCAAATAATAGGGGAGTGTCAGATTTGCTTGGCGTCAATTGATTGTTACAAAAGAGAATAGGAGATTGTGGGTCGACGGCCCGTTGCCTTTGGTTTATTCATACAGTAGGCAGAGCGTGGTAACTTGGGGAATACATTCTATGTAAGCACAAACAGTGGTGGATCTACATTTGTGGGACTCTGAAGCTTGAACTGTTCTAGGCCTCCCCCGGAAACCAGCAACAATAGGGCAACATTCAACATTCACTCAATAGAAAAAGTTTTTTTTCAGGGTTCGTCCTGGATTTGGGGCCCTGAAGGTTAAGCTTTATTAGTTTCCTTGTAGATCCACCACTGCACAACTCTTTAGCAAACGCCCGGGCATAGCGATGGCCCTGTTGCTTTACATCCAGATGTCTGCTGAAAGTCTCTTTTTGCTTCTACCGAGCGGATGATTGGTGGACGCGTCTGGTAGGGTCGCGGTCTGTTCTGTCATTCTATTATAAATTATGTCCATCTTGCTTTTGCCTGGCCTCACTCTCTGGGCGCCAGACCAAATGGCTCTTTCATGGCTTAGAAGAAGAAGAAGAAGAGCAAGAAAAAGACGCACGATAAGAAGAAGAGGAAGCGAAAGACTTGGGCAGAAGATGGCAGAGAAACAAGGAATAAACAGAAGAAATAAAAGAAAAGACAAATAAAGAGAGAAAAAAAAAAGAAAAAGAAGGTGTAATGCTGAGTACAGTGACCTCTGACCCACGTTTTCCCAGCACAGTCTGACTGGTATCATGTCCGTGTGCTGTATCCAAACTTAAACCCAAACGCAAAGCTTCGAACGATTATCTCTGTTTTCTGTTTTCTTATGGACATTGGCGGTTATGTATTTGAATTTACGTCCCAGTTAACATCTTTGTCATTCGTCTTCAAGGCAACGTCAAATCCTCCATGATCCATAGTTGTGGGTTACTGAAAAATGATACAGTGATAATAATATTATAATAATATCTCTTGGTGATCGTTCTTGCACGAATCAAGTTGCAGCCCTTGGGAGAAGTTCCATTTGAGTTGCATAATAGGGATGCCACAAGGACGCAACTTTAGATGAGTCCGTGGGCCGGATGTTGCAGGGTGGGGGGGGGGGGCACGGGGGGGGGGACCACCCCTGGCGAGTTTGTCGTCTAGATGAATGTTTTATGGTAAACTAGCCGACCCGCGCCAGATATATCTTGCAAATTGTCCATGTTCTAAGCGCAATCGTGTATTATCTAGATCTAGGCTACATTAAAGCGGCACTAGGATTCCATGCTACGACTAATAGAACTTGCTGTTACACCACACGTTCACACAGAATTATTTTATTTAATTAGCCGTTCTACGAACGGTTTCTTTTCTTGGTGCGGAACCAAACTTCCGCGTTCGGTCGGGGCGTCAAAATGGTAGGCTATCATTCTTCCTGTTCACTCAAAATGGTGAATTAAAATAGAATAACCGAAAAAAATCTAGTTTGATAAATTCGGGGACAGGAGTTTTCGTATGTTTTATGTGACGAAAACCTGGGTATGTAGATACTGTCGACGTGTGTAAAATTTGAAGCGTGTGGGCTAAGTATTAACGGAGGAGTAGGCTAACATAGCCTCCAAAGTTCACTTTTATAATAATAGATGCTGGACTCGGCGATCAAAACTCAGAGCATGAAATAATTATATCCCGGACTACAGTTGTGTAACTCATATGGTACTCCTTCCCCAGCTCTTGATCTCAGTCGCTCCCTGGAGTAAACTGGTATTTTTAATATTCATCTCATTAAAATTCAAATCTGGGGCAATTATGTTGATTGTTTCCTTTGCAAGAAAATCACACAACACAAGTTTGAGTAAAAAACACGATGCTGTTGTTTATGATAAAGCCTCAGTATGGAAAGTTCATCCTATTGTGTCCTGTTCAGCTAGTAGAATTATTGATGGTCGGATAAATGCAAAAAAGATGTAAGAGTATCTTAAATATCGCTGGAATTGTGTCCAAGAGTTCTAGTAGTGCTGGAGTTTTAGTCATTCATTCATTCATTCCTTCATTCATTAATTCATTTATTCATTCATTCATTCATTCACTCATTCATTCACTCATTCATTCATTCATTCATTCATTTCTTCTTTCCTTCCTTCACTCCTTCATTCTGTATCCTAGTCATCATTTATTTGTTACAAGTTAAGGATATTCATTTATAACTTTTCTAATCTTAAGCAATTAATTCATTCATTCATTCATTCATTTTATATATTTATTAGGTGGTTTAATATCTATTTGTTCACTTAGTTCGCTTTTCTGTCTTTTGTTTTTTTTCACTGAAGAAACCGCTCCTCCATCTAGAACTACAGCAAAATTCTCTCTTCTCGTCAAAATTTTCGTATCGTTTTCTATGGGTTCAGATAACATATTTACAGTATCCCAGTGATAGTAATCCCCCCCCCCAACCCCACCCCACCGCGACAATCCGAAACACCCGCGAGATAAACAAGTGAAATAGTGTAAACCTTTCATAGTCGGAGCTCTGTCCTCACTCGAAGTGTGCATGTTTGGCCTTCATAATTCATTGCAGCATTGAATGATCCCATGTGGTTTTATTTCTGTCTCTCGGCTATGCCCTCATCAATAACACATCTGTTTACAAATGAGAAAGG